>CAUYPK010086269.1:0-15775 GCA_963574355.1 Loris lydekkerianus | reverse complement strand
TATAATTCCTCTTCTAGGTTTTTACCCAGAAGACCAAAAGTCACAATATAACAAAGACATCTGTACCAGAATGTTTATTGCAGCCCAATTCATAATTGCTAAGTCATGGAAGAAGCCCAAGTGTCCATCGACCCACGAATGGACTAGCAAATGGTGGTACATGTATACCATGGAATACTATGCAGTCTTAAAGAGAGATGGAGAATTTACCTCTTTCATGTTTACATGGATGGAGCTGGAACATATTCTCCTTAGCAAAGTATCCCAGGAAGGGAAGAAAAAGTGTCCAATGTACTCAGCCCTACTATGAAGCTAAACTATATCTTTCACATGAAGGCTATAACCCAACTATACCACAAGACTATGAGGAAAGGACCAAGGAAGGGGAAGAGAGGGAGGAGGTTTGGGTGGAGCGAGGGTAATGGGTCAGGCCACATCTATGGTGCATATTTTTATCTATAATAATAAAAAAAATGAATTTCTTCTCTTGAAAAATATTTATTTGTTTTAGTGCATGTTTAATAATTTTTGTTAACTGTATAGTTATATGAGATAAACTGCAATCAAGATAAAGAATATTTAGGTCACCCTAAAATGTTTCCTCACAACCTTTGCAACTGATCACCTCTGCTGAACCAGCCACAGACAGCCGCTCATCTTTTTCTCATGATAGTTTTGCTGTAGAACTTTATATAAATTGAATTAAAAGTTATGTTGAAATTATGCTGTTTATTTCATTTACAAAATGTTTTCAAAATTAAGCTAGCTTTTTGTGTAAATTAGTTGATCATTCCTTTCAAATTCAGAGTAACATTTTTTATAATATAAAAGTCCTATGAAGAACTAATGGAAACTTTGGTCAATAAGAGTGTAAAAGATTAAGATTTAGAAAAATGTATAGACTTTGTAAGCTTTTTAAGTAAAATAGGCAAATCTGTTAGTGTTTAAAAAAAAAATGTGAACTCTGTTTAGAACAAATCAAGCAGGCAACTAGAATACCTGAATCAACAGTTTGACTAAAGTAATTATACAGTTAATATACAAGGTTTGAAACTTAAGTTCACCAACTCATCCTAGACAAACTGCTATACTCCTCCTTTTTGAAGGCACTCCCTTTGAGAAGGTATGCAACAATACCCTTCAAAGCAATTTTAGAACTCTTTCTGGAAAGGCCATAAGAGCTCTCATTGTATTACCCCTGATGTTCTGAATGTCATCAAAATGTCTTCCTTTCAATATTTCCTTTATCTCCTGGTAAAGAAAAAAGTTATTGGGAGCCATAACAGGTGAGTAGGAAGGGAATTCCAATACAGTTATTTGTTTCCTGGCTAAAAACTCCCTCACAGACAGTGCCGTAGGAGGTGGTGCATAGTTGTGATGCAAGAGCTGTGAGTTACTGGTGAAAACTTTAGGTTGCTTTTATCCAGCTTTTTCATGCAGTCTTTTCAGCAGTTCCAAAGAGTAAACTTGGTTAACTGTCTAGTTGGTACAGTTCATAACGAACAATCCCTCGGATATCAAAAAAAAGGTTAGCAACATCATTTTCACTGTTGATTTGATTTGGCTGAACTTGGTGTGGTTATGGAGAATGGGCTGATTTCCATTGTACATTTAGATGCTTTTCTTCAGGGTCCTATTTCTATATCCATGTTTCAGCACTGGTGAGAACAGGGCCCAAAACATTGTCTTTCCTCTCCAAAAGGTCTTGCCAAACTTTGACTTTTCTTTGCTTTTGTTCATTGGTGAGCTTCTTCAGGACCATTTCTGCTCACACCTTCTTCATGCCAAGATTTTCAGGGAAGATTTTCCTAACTGTTTCTCTATGGAGGTTCACTTGGTCTACTATTCTTCTCATGGACAGCTGATTATTTTGATACACAATTTTTGCAATGTTTAGGTCAGTTCTGCTCATTACTGGCTGCCCTAACCTCTCTTCATCAGTGATGCTTTCTCTCCCCTCAGTAAAATGTTTAATCCATTTGTACATGACCATTGTCTTCATGGTATTATCTCATAAATGTGGACTAACATGTCCCTGATTTCACTTCCACTCTAGCCAAGTTTATGAAGAAATTTATGAATGTTTTCTATTGCTCTAATTCAAGCACAGCCATTCTTGCCATGACACAAAAACAAGCAATAATAACAATGAATTCCACTCAGTAATGTTGGGTGTCCACAGGAATACAATTGTCAGATGCTGATATACTAAAATTATAAAACATATTGAGCTGTTTTTTTCAATGATGCCAACATAGCATATGCTAGGAAATTTGCAAACTTAATTGTATTGTATTTACACAATCTTATTTTTTCTGAAAATTTAGTTGCTTGCTGTGACTAATTTATTTCTGTCATTAAAAATTAACAAAATAACTTATAGATTTTCTACTATAGTCCTCATTTCAATGTTGACCTATCTAAAAATCAGTATAGGCCTTTGAACTCTGGCAAAAATAAAGTATAATCTTAAGGATATAGTACCTGTGTAAAACTATTTCTTCTAATTTATTTTCTTTTGCGTCTTGCTTGTAAAGACCATTTCTTTACATGTAAAAGATATATATTCATTGCTATATGTAATTTTATTCCAAAACAAACAATTTGTCTCGCATTTTACAACACTTTCTTCACCTTCTACTAAAATTATTTGGCCTACTTGAAATTATGGCCCTGGCATTCTGGATGATCATGTCAAATACACCAGAAACTAATGATAAAACCATTCTCTCCTTCGCTTCCATTAGACAACACTTATAGGAATTAAGGTACAAGGCAAAACATTTTCTAAAGTCTTTAAACATAATCAGTGGTAAAGAGCACATTAATGAGGACAATATATGATAACTGAGATAAATGACATTATGGAACATTTGCTAAATAAAAATGAGCAAGTTCTGATGGAAACAAAAGCATAATGAGAGGTATGTGAGAGAGGCAAAACATGACTACCAAAAGGGAAAATTAAAAATAAAAAACAACAGATTGGTTGAATCCTGCAAATAAAAAAAAAAAATAAATAAATAAATAAAAAGAAAAAGAAAATATGTAAGACTTTTAGACTATATTAAATTAAAATGCTATTGCAACTGGTGTAGATTTGTGTCTTCATATCCAGCAATAAGTCAGCAGAATGACAGTCTCCTTCATTTGTACATGATAGGACTATATGATTGTGTTTTAGTTTTAATTTTTCTGGAAATGTATACATATATATATTTTTTAATTTAAAATATTTAAATATTTTGAAATTTTATTTAAAGAATACAATGCTTAGATTAAATTCATACATGAATATTTTAAAAAGAAATTATAATGCATTTTTCACATGGCCGGATACTTTCTGAATAGCCCTCGCACATAATTCTTAATAAAATCTATAAATTATGTTCTGTTTGAAAAATGTACTTTTATAATTTGGATCACATGATGCAAGATATAGCACACACAATCAATATGTTTCAAGTACAGAAACACATAATTTTCCTGAAGAGTAATTATTTCATTCTTACAGAGGTATTTTTCATAGTAAGAAACATTCTTACTGTTAATTTGAATAACTATTTTTTATGTATAATGATCATTGCAATTTGTTGCTTTATAAAGAGTAGGTAATGCATATACTAATTTGCATTCATACTTTTGCTAGTCTTTTAAAGTTTATGTTTATATTTAATATTCTGAAATATATAGTTATGTTCAATCTGGAAAATAGCCATTTTCACTGATGCTTTCTTGATATTGCTGCCTTTTTGCAAATTGGAAAGAATTACAAAGCATGCCATCAAGGAAAGTAAAATTAAATATTTACATTTTCTTCATTCCTTTCTTTATTTTAGCTACAACACATTTTATATACACTGGCTTACTATTTCAAGCAGATTGTGGTTTAAATTATCTTCTAAAGCAGGTTGTGGTGATGAAGGAGATTAGATAATAAACTCTCAGGTCTTAAAACTTTTTGAATTTGTTGCAATAAATAATGTGGAGATGGCTGAAGCTAATTCATGATTTTTGTACCCATTAGTCAGTTTTAGGAATCAAAATGATTTTTAACACATTCAGATGACTAGTTTACTGTGAAATATTTTGAGACTTCTATTCTGACCTTTAAAAAACTAAGTTCACCAGCCTTTTCTGAGCATTACATTTATATATGCTCATTATAAATCATCAAAAACTTAAATTAGAAAATAAAAGATTAACTTCTATGACACATATCACCTACCATATGTAACCATAATTAGTGGTTACATAATTTGGTATTATTACCTCCCAGTCTTTATACACACATGCGTTCACACAAATACTGTGAATCTTTTAGCATTTTTTGGTGGATAAAAGTAGCATCCACTATGGGAAATATTCATACATACATAAACATATATACACATAAAAGTATATGTGTGTATATAAACTTTTAATAAGGCATGTTTATATTTACTTCATAAGTTTTATTGAATGCCATGTCCTTACTATTTTAATAACCTAATAATTGGGTTAATTTTTTTTTTTTTTTTAAATTTTGAGACAGAGCCTCACTTTGTTGCCCCCGGTAGAGTGCCAAGACATCATAGCCCACAGCAACCTCAAACTCTTGGGCTCAAGCGATCCTGTTGCCTCAGTCTCCCTAGTAGCTGGGGGGCACCCCCCACAATGCCCAACTAGTTTCTTTTTAAAGATGGAGTGTCACTCTTACTGAGGTTTGTCTTGAATTTGTGAGCTCAAGCGATACATCTTCTCACCCTCTAGAGTGCTGGGATTACAGGTGTGAGCCACCACGCTCAGCCTAAATTTATTAAGTATAGGTGATCTTGGAAATGTGATCACCTAATACTGCCTAGAAATCTATGCAGACAATGAAATTTCAGTCTTTTCAAAACATTAGCATAACCAGAGATGCATTCACTCATTAAAGACTGGAAATTTTAGTCCTCTATTTTTTTTTTTAATCTAAAGGGAAGAGTTAGAAAATATGTTGAAATTCTGGTTATAAAGAACAGTAGGATAGTAACCTCTACCCCCACCCCTACCCCAAATTTGGTGCCTAATCAATGTTACAAACTTGATAAACCCTAAACCGAATTCTTGATTTCTAATCCTTCAAATATATATTATTATATAAGATAGAACTGCCATTAAGCAGAATGTCCTGCTTAATGGCAGTTCTATCTTATCATTTCTCAAGCCAATAAAATTGGTGTAATCTAAAAATCTCCGGCTTGTTTGTATCTCATACCCACTCCATTCAAAAATGTACTTTAAAGTACATATCCTGAATTTGATACTTCCCCCTACTTATCCTGCTATTACCTTCTTTCATGTCATCCTAACCTTATAACCTTATATATAAGAGGTCAAGTTCAGTAACCTGTTATCTGCTCTCATTTTTTGCAAAACCTTTCAGTAGTTTCTCATTTCACACAGAGTATATTTAAAATTCTATTAATATTTGGGGAATAAAACATGTGATTGCATAAATATCTGAAATAATGGGTGTTGGAGTATAAAAAAGAATCTTTCATACAGGTAAATGATCATTTAAAGGTAAATAGCAGCTCATTCAACTACCACTTTGTTTTGTTTGTCTTTACATGTTTATGCCAGGAACTTTGCAAGATGTAAAATATACATCAAATCGTATATAAAATTTAAAGTATCCATGTTTTTATAACTTATTGCATAGCATACACAGTGAAGCAGAGAATGGCAGTGGGAGTTTCCAGGAATGAAACATTGGACCAAAACTCAGGGTCACTTGGGAACATATGTGATCAAAATTCCAAATAAGAGAAAAAAATCAAACTTTTTGATATATAATTTGATGTATAATTTATTAGCTTACGAAGAAGAATTCTGGTTTGATCTCACAAGAGAGCTGTGTGGTTAGGCCATTTTTGATATGGCCCTATATTCAATTCAGAAAGACACAAAGGGAGAGTCACACACACACTTATGAAATAAGCAACACAGGATTGATGTAGTTGGATAAGAAAAAAAAGTTGGTCTTTCTTTCAAAACCTATTCTCTTTTGTAGTTCATATTACTTCATTAATATAAATAGAAATAACTAATATGAATTTTATAGGAATTTAAGTTTTCTCCAAGATATTAGAATTATTTCAACCTGGGAAATCTTATGTTTGTCTTGTGCTTTCTAAATAATCACTCATGTTATCTTGCTCTATCTTTAGAATTAGTGGACAACTAGAATGAAAAGAAAGTATGTTGAATTTTGTTGGAGTTAAAGTGACAGTCAAAATCAACATACATCTTTGCTCATTGTTAAGCCCATTAGTTTATTAGTACATTTAGTGAAAAGAAGCTCAAATGAAAGAATTAATATAAAAAGTATATTATGTGATATTTCAAAGGACAGATCTGGCACAAATATAACGTTAATTTCTGCCACTTGATATACATACTTTTAACAGAAATCATAGTTTATACAGATAGATTAACCTTCACTGGCAAAAAAAAATTTTTAATACATTAAACCTACACAAAAATTTTTTAGTACATTACAAATAATGACCACAAAACTTTCATTGAAAACCCTTGGCCAAATAGTACACAACCCTCTTCTGTAGAAAGTAAATATTTTAATCCATATAGACTCATCATTTTATTTCTGTATGTTTATTGGTAAAATGGTTAACAAGGAAATTTTTTTTTTGAGAATAAAAAACAAAAAATTATTTTTTCTCATGTGTAGAGTGGCATCTGGCCACATGCTGAACTATAACATAGAACTTGCAGATATGTGTTGGGATTGAGGAAGTGAAGGTTGTAAGTGTTGGCAAAAGAGAACAAAGCATCTTTGAGTGGTTTCCACTTTCCTAAATACATACATTAAAAGGTTCTCTGGGCTATAAAAATGAGCAGACTTGTGCTGGGAGGCTGAGCTAAAAAAAAATTGATAAGACTGACATCTATTTTTCATGACATCTTCGTACATTTGTCCAGCAGTATGGGCTCCCATAGAGTTCTCTTAGTGGGAAGAGAAAATTAACATCAGTACAATCTGGGTAAGTGTTGCTAGGAGCACTTCAGTAAAAAGGACTGGTTTCTTTTAAAGTTCATCATGTACATATTGTGCCATTACCCAAGAGGGAACTGGTAATTCTAATCTCCATTTCTAGAGCTAATTAATGTCTCCACTTTCTTCCCACTCTGTCTATTTCTGGAAGTTTTTCATTCCAAATCTTTGAGGATTCTAAGTCTAATCATATAAAGTTAACATGTATGAAGTCTTCGAATTTCCCCCCTCTTTGTTACAATGTGGGGCACCAAATATCCTGACATAAACCATATAGCCAGAGGCCACATGGTAACTTCAAGTAAAGCAAGGTGGAGGAAGAGACTGATGTAACTTTTTTTCCCATTTCACTGCTTTACCAACTATAGTTCAAAACATATATGTCATCTGTTATGCTCTTATGGCCAATTTATTTTCATTTACCCAGGAACAGTTTATAGAAATCTTTCATTGAAGAGGAAGAAACAATAAGTGTATTAATATTTAATTGGTCATTGTCAGTCTCAGCAAATGCAAATTATTCTTCAGGGCAGCAATTAAATCTGACAGAGTTCTGAAACTTTGTGTTCTAGTCTAAAACTATTAATCAATAATTCTATTTGAAATTTAGTTGGAAATATATTAAGAAGGCATATACTCATACAGATGAAAGATGTGTTTTTTAATGATCTGATTAGAGACACTAATACCTTCAATTTCTTTAATATTGCCATGGCTGCTAAATAAAAATAGAATGTAGAGTAAGGAGAGGTAGTGCATGATAAAAATGTGTTAACTAAAAGTAATCCTTAATATCATAGGTATAGATTACCGTATATACTCAAGTATAAGCCGAGTTTTTGCAGGACAAAATTTGTGCTGAGTTCAGGTTTTTTGGCACAAATTTTGTGCCGAAAAAACTCGGCTTATACTCGAGTATATACGGTAATTATAAGAAAATATACAAACAGGTCTGACCTCAAATACTTTTGATAATGATTAATAGCTTTTAGGCCTGGAAAAATAACTTAATCTTCCTCAATTTCCTCATCTTTTTGCTGAATAATAGCAAAACTGTAGGGCTTTGTAATGTCTGAGTTAATCCATATAAAGTATTTATGAATAATACCTCACTTTTCTAGAAAGTCACTATCACTCATGACATCAAGTTCACAAAACACCATGTATTTGCTTTAGTAGAATTCTTGAAAACTTCAAAAAAATAGTAGAAAGTGTATTGTTTCATTACTATGTAATATTATAAGATCATAAAATAATAAAAAAAGAACATGGGATTGACTCAGCTGACAAAAAATATGCTCACATTAGAAACCAATTTTATCATAAGAATATCAATGCACATGTTGCTAACCAACAAATTAGAATCTATCAGAATAAAATGAAAATCTATGTGTATATCACTTTATATTTTTGCTAAATAAATGCGTTAATGTTCTGGGGATAAGAAATAAAATGCTAATGATAAGAACTCAATGACTGGGTTTGAATATTCTAGTATCTAGTCATTTGGAATTATGCAATATGTTAAAAGAAATGATACTATGATTTCAACAGTAACTAAGCAGGTATCATTTCAATATTAATTATTTATTAATGCTTAATTCAGAAACTCCAAATAGCTTGAAAATAACACAAAAACTACTTGAAGAAATTGAAAATTAACAAAAAGCAGATGAACTCTCACGGCAACTGCATGCTCATAGGGGGGAAGGAGAAAAGCTGTACAAAATAAATTCCTGATATCTGTGATTTTAAGCTTGACCCTAATGGGTGAAATATGTGTCAACATTAGGGAAGACTACTGAGAAAAAATTTTAGTCTTTCTAGCAGAGAGAACAAGGCATTTTAGCCAGTTCAGTGTGTAGAGGACTCCAAGAACCAGACAACCTCTGAGCAAGATGATTTGCAGCTGGGAGGCAGACCCTCAGGTGATTCATCCCCAGGTGCTCCTTTCAAAAGCCCATGGTGATGCTTAGGCATGCATTCATTGTCTAACACTCCCCTGACCTATCTTGTGCTGTCTCAATGAAATGCTACTGTGGAGGTTGCTCAGGGCTATCCTGCAAACAAGGTTAGCCCGCCTCCTGCAAGCTTGTACTTCTAATCCGCGTCACCTCTGTTTCCTTCCTGCAGCAATTGAGTCCAGGGCCATAGGAGCCACTAGGGGCTGCAACATCTGGTGTAGTTGGCAGGATCCAGCAGGACACAACAGGACACCAGGGACATGGACCAAATGGGAAAGTGACACTCAGAAGTAAGTGAGGCCTTTGGGAGACAGTAGGAGGAAGTCCAAAGGGAAACTTTGCTCAGGGCAAGTGGAACCTTTGGCCAATCTAGAATCTAGGGAACCTCGCTCAGAATAAGTGAAGTCTTTCATAAATAAGCAAAGACATTTAGAGAAAACAATGGGTAACTTCCCGTTTGGGGAGTCACAAGAATTAGAAACTGAAGAAGAAAGCGATGTTCAAACAGAATTTGAAAGTGAGGAGAATAGTGAGATTTAGAAGGAAACTGGACCTAAGGAGAACTAGGAATCAAGAGCATATGATACAGACACAAATAAGCAAGGAATTACCTCTATGGCCATTATGGCTGCTCAGATCAGACAATTGGAAGACCCGGTAAATAGTCTCACAGTCAGAAACACCGACTTAGAGCACCTAATATTGCCCTCAGCCCTTCCTATGTAAATGAACCCCCTGTGACTTCTGTTATGAAGGCTGTGTTAGAAGGGTGTAAAACTGGTGACTTTAAGTGGGAAGACACTTTGGGGCTTTTTCTGGTTATGGTCACTGACATTCCTCCTGATCTGCAATACCTTCAAGGGGGCCAACATTTTGATCACCATATGATCACCTTTGCGGTTATGAAAGATTTGAAACAAGCCGTAGCACTGTATGGTTTGCAATACCCATTTTCTAGAGGTCTGTTCCAGGGGCTTGCACAAGAGCAGTGGCTCATTCCTTATGACTGGGACATGATAGCTAGAACTGTCCTTGAGTTTGGACAGTATTTACAGTTCAAAACCTGGTGGGAGGAAGAAGCTGACCTGATGAGTCACCAAAACCAGCAGAGAGGAGTCCCAATAACATTAGAACAGCTCACAGTTTCTGGTCAGTGGCTGAGGATTTCCAATCAACTTCAGTACGATGACATAGCCATAGTCGAGACAAGGCTGTGTTGTCTTAGGTCCTGGGAAAAGGTTCAGGCTCCTGGGATATCTCTAAATCTTTTATTAAGATAATGCAGTCAGGGAATGAACTCTATACTGATGTTCTAGCCCAACTAAAAACTGCAATGGATAAGGCCATTGCCCAGCCATAGCTCAGAGACATGCTATTCCAAACTTTAGCATTTGAGAATGCTAACTCTGAGTGTCAAAAGGCCTTGTGACCTTTGAGAGCACAAAATGCTCCTTTAGAGGAATATATACATGCATGTGCTGATATAGGAACGAAATTCCACAAAGTTAATTTGCTTGCTGCCACTTTTAAAAGAAGGGGTCCGTCCATACCATCCTAAATGTCATAACTGTGGAAAATTGGGACATAGGAGAAAAGCTCAATTTTCTGCATCTCAACAACAATGGAAAGACAGCTGCAGAACAGCATTGGACATCTCTCATTTATCCACCATCCTCTCTAAAACAAAAACCCATTTTTTATAGAAAACCTGACATGTCAGAGTGGAAGCCCAGTTCTGTACTACATTGGGGTCAAGGTTTTGCCCATATTATTAAAGAACACCAAGAAAAGCAGTGGTTACCAGCCCACTGGATTAAGCTTTGACACAAGCAGGAAATCTTGCCAGCTCCTTAACAAATTTGTTTTCATTAACTTTTGTTTTATTCACAGGATTTTGGGAGGTTAGGTAATTTCATAATAGAGAAACCCTGGATAAATCTCCTCTGTGGTAACTCTAGCTGCCTGTCCCACATTACCATCCATCTTCAGCAGGAAGCAACTAAGAGCAGTCAGCGTCCTATTTCCCTAAAAGGCAGTTGGAGCTTCTGTGCAGAGTGGGAAGACTGATACAGAATTTCATTATTTTGGGCTGAATAACAAGCCCAGGTAAGCTTAATATGCATCTTTGCATACTTACACCTTTGAAGGGTAAGATGTCAAAGACCTCAAAGAGCAGGCTTGGAGGTAATGGTAAATACTGATATCAGCTAAGGTAAGAGAATTTTATTTGTTGGATTTATATGTTTCACTTGGGCACCTGATCTTTACTTAAAGCTATACTGCTCTTTAGAAGGGTCTGAGTTTGGTACAGCCCTTCCCCCACCTAATGCAACTTCCAGTGATGGTTAATACTTCCTATGGAAGCGTCATTGGCCCTATAGGTCAGCCCGTAGCTTGTAGTTGGGTGGTGATTAGCAGAAAGGGGACATGCTCCCCCTATGTCTAGTTTGGCTAAAATAGTTTCCTTTATGATGAGAGTAGTTCCACTGGTATAATTCTGTGTTATACTTATATCCTATTTTGTTTCTTTCACTTAGCAGGAAGGAAAGCTCCTCAGTGAGGAGAACAACTGAAATAACCAATGACAGATTTTCTCCTTTGCCCATCCAGAAATGTCTTTAATACATTAGATGGGGGAAATGTAGAGGATGCCAAGAGGCAGATAATCTCTGAGCAAGATGATTTGCAGCTGGGAGGCAGACCCTCACGCGATTTGTCCACAGGTGCTCCTTGCAGAGAAAGAGCTGAGCCCATGGTGATCCTTAGGCACACTGTGATTGTCTAACAGTCTCCTCACCCGTCTTTTGCTGTCTCAATAAAAGGCTACTGTGGAGGTTGTTTGGGGCTATCCTACAAGCAAGGTTGGCCTGCCTCCTACAAGCTTGTACTTCTAATCTGCGTCACACCTGGTTCCTTCCTGTGGCGATCAAGTCCAGGACCATAGGGGCCACTAGGGGCTGCAACATCAGTGGCCATGGAAAAGAATGGAAAATCCTACAAGGAAAAAACTGAAGGATGAAATCACATCCTATTTATAACAATCTCCAATTGAACCCAGAAGCAAAGATATGCAGAACAAACACAAAGACTCTCAACTAGAAACAATAGACCTAGACTAAGATTGAAGGTGCTGCTTAAGAAACAGAGTTTGATTGAAGCCCTAGTCAAGATCCTTGTCTGCCAAACAAAGGAAGCATTTTTCAGAGAAGAATAGAATCCATACCCTATAACTTTAGATTTCGATGAACGGATAGCAATTTAACATTAACAGAAAGATGAGAAACATATTCACAAGGAGAAAACAAACAAACAAAACAAAAAATTGAATCTGATCCTGAGATGAACTTCTTATTGTAAGTAGAGGACATGGATTTGAAAGTTGCTATTGTAATGATCTTAAATGAAGCAAACACATATATTCACAGGGAGAAAAATAAAAATTATGGCTTATAAATAAGAAGTCTCAAAATAAACATAAGAAATCTCAACAGAGAATTATAAATAATTAAAAATAAATAAATGAAAATGTTAACAGTGAAAAATACAATGTCTGAAAACAAACTAATAAAATGGTAATACTTTATTGAAGGAACCACCAAACTAGAGCCATGGTCAACTGATTTTTCAACAAAGTTACCAAACACACACAGTGGAGAAATTATAGTTTTTTCAACAAATGGTGTTGAAAAAACTGGGTATCCACATGTAGAAGAATGAAATGGATCCTTATTTCACATATTTCCAAAAATTAATCAAAATGTATAAAATATTTACATTTAAAAGATAAATATTTGAAACTATAAAACTACTAGAAGAAAACTGAAGGGTAAAGCTCTAAAGCATAGCTTTAGTCTGGAAAATCATTTCTTAAATAGAACTCCAGAAACACAGGGAACAAAAGCAAAAATAAGCAAATGGGATGATATTAAACTCAGTTTACTGGGGTAGAATGTCTGTGTATGTCTTTTAAGCCCATTTTTCTAAAGGTGTGTTTAAGTTTATTGTTTCTTTGTTTAGATTCCTCTTGAAGGATATGTCAGACGGGTGTCAAAATCTCCAGTTACTATGGTGTTGCAGCACCTTGTATCATTTAGAGCTAGGGTTTATTTTATATATCTCAGAGCATTTAATTTGGGTGCATAGATATTTAGGATTGAAAATGTCTTCTTGTTGTATTGTTCCTTTGATAATTATATAGTGTTCATCTTTGTCTTTCTTTACTTTTGTTGGTTTGAAACCCAATGAATCTGTAAATAAGATGGTGATTCCTGCTTTTCTTTGATTTCCCTTTACCTGAAATACTGATCCAATGCATCATCCTGAGACTTGTTTTCTCCTTGAAGGTTAGATGTATTTTCTGAAGACAGAATATACTCAGCTTATGACTTTTTATCCAATCATCTAGTCCTGTACCTCTTCAGTGAGAAAATCAACACATTTATTGAAAGAATTTATAACTATTGTGGAGTTCTGTTCATTTTGTTTTGTAGAGGTTCATTGTTTAGTTTTTATCACTTGCACCATTGTGGAAACTAGACTGTTTTTACTGTGCTCATTGTCCATTGTGATGGTCAATGTGTAGAATGTATCAGAGTACTTTCTGCAATGCTGATCTTATAGTGGAAAATTTTTTCAATGTTTATTTGTCAGTAAAAAATTTTATTTTCCATTGAATCTGAAAATTAATATAGTAGGATACAGAAACCTGGGCTGAAAGTCGCTTTGTTTAACAAGGTTAAAGAGAGGTGACCACTCTCTTCTGGCTTGTGAAGTTTCTGCTGAAAAGTCCACTGTCACCCTAATTGTTTTCCAATTGTAGAGAAGAAGTTGCTTATGCAAAATGTGAATTTAGTCCTGTAAGTATCTACTATTTGAAAAATTATCACTGATCACTACAAAAAACTCTCTACCCAGAAATTTAAAAATATGGAGGAGAAGGACCAATACCTGGAATCACATCCCCTACCTCACCTCAACTAGAAAGAATTAGAATTTTGAGCAGACCATTATAAAGCCCTGAATTTTCAACAATAAAAAAAGGCTTCCAACTAGGAAAGGTCCTGGATCGCATAGTTTTAGACCAGAATTCTGTCAAATCTTCAAATAACAGCTTGTGCCTATATTGCAAAATCTAATCCAAAATATTGAGAAGTAACACACCCAATCCCTTCTATAAACTAAATATTACATAGGTATCAAAACCAGGAAAGAATCCAATGAAAAAGTAAACTAAGAATCATTACACTAACCATTACTATAATATCATGAATGAATATCAATGCACAAAATACTCAATGAGATACCAGGAAAAAGAATATAGTTACACATTAAAAAAAAAATCATGCATCACAATCAGGTGGGTTTTTTTCCAGGAATACAAGATTGTATTCACATATGTGAATCTATAAATGTAATTAACTTCATAAATAGAAGCAAAAACAAAGACCCTATGTTCTTCTTAATAGTTGCAGGAAAAGCATTCTACAACATTCAGCATACTTTTCTTATAAGAGCTCTTAGGAAATAAGCATAAATGGGACATTTCTTAACTGATAGAACATCTACAACAAACTCACAACCTATATCGTACTGAATGGTGTAAAACTAAAAACTTTTTCACTTAGAACTGGAGCCAAGCAAGGATGCCCACCATCACTACTACTATTCAACATAGTGTTGGAAGTCCTAGCCAATTAGCCAGGCAAAAGAGGTCAAGGTTATACAAAGGACAGAGGAGTTCAAACTTTCATTCTTTGTTGACAATGTGACCTTATATTTAGAAAATACAAAGGGCTTGGCCATAAGACTTCTAAAAGTGATCAAAAAATACAGTAACATCTCAGAATATAAAATCAATGGCCATAAATCAATAGTTTCAGATGCATCAACAACAGTCAAGCTGAGAATCAAAACAAGGATAAATACCCTTCACAATAGCTTGAAAGAAAATGGAATACCTTGGAACTTACTTAGGAAAGGATATGAAGGATATTTGCAGAGAGAAATATGGAACACTAAAAAATAAAATAGCAGAGGATATTAAAAAATGGAAGAATATACCATGCTCATGGCTGGGAAGAACCAACTTTGTTAAAATATCTATAACTACTCAAAGCTATCTGCAGATTTAATCCAATCCCATTTAAAGTTCCAACATTATACTTTGAAACACTTGAAAAAATACTTCTTTGTTTTATATAGAATGAGAAAAAAACCTGACTAGCCAACAAAATTATAAAATATGAAAGCACATCTGGAGACATCATATCACCAGACTTCAGTTATACTACAACTCTATAGCAGTCAAAACAGCATGGCACTGGCACAAAAATAGAGACAGATCAATAGAACAAAATAGAGAACCCAGAAATGAAAGCAGCTGCCTATCACCATCTGATCTTTGATAAATCAAACAAAAGCATACGCCGAGGAAAAAATTGCCTAATAATTGGTGCTAGGGGAATTGGTTAGCCACATGTAAAGAACTGTAACTGGACCTGCACTTCTTGTCACTTATAAAAATTGACTCATACTGGATAAAAGATTTAAACCTGAGCCCTAAAATAAAAAAAAAATCATGTGAAAGCCTTAAATTAGTTTCATAGTAGAGCTGAGTACATTGGGTACTTTTTCTTCCATTCTCGAGATACTTTACTAAGAAGAATATGTTCCAGCTCCATCCATGTAAACATGAAAGAGGTAAAGTCTCCATCTTTCTTTAAGGCTGCATAATATTCCATGGTGTACATATACCACAATTTATTAATCCATT
>CAUYPK010086261.1:0-17598 GCA_963574355.1 Loris lydekkerianus | reverse complement strand
TGTGGTGCATCTTACAATGGTATATGTGAAACTTAGTAAATGTAGAATGTAAATGTCTCAACACAATAACTGTGAAATTGCCAGGAAGGCTATGTTAACCAGTGTGATATAAACGTGTCAACCGGTCTGTGAAACTAGTGTACATAGCTATGATTTAATTAAAAAAAAAGGCATTTGGGGCAAGGCGAATGGTAAAAAATAATCCTCATAAAATATAGCATACAAGGTATATTTTTAACATAGATATAATTTAATGCAGTGTTTTCATTTGTTTATGCTATGTGGTAAATTTACTATTTCTTAATATAATTGTTCCTATAATATTTTGAAACAGATAATGTGTCTGACTGACTTTATTTTTTCTGTCACTTTTAGATACTGTTTTTTGAGAGCAATATTAGGTTCCCAGCAAATTGAGTAGAAAGTGGAGTCACCATATATACCCTGTCCCCGTATATGCATAGCCTCTCCCACTAACAATACCCAGAGCAGCATATTTGTTAACAATCAACAAACCTACATTGACATGTTATCGTCACCCATGGTCCATAGTTTAAATAGGTTTCACTGTTGGTAATGTATATTCTGTATATATTGTGTCATTATACAAGTGTATAAGGACATATATCCATCGTTATAGAATCATACTTAATATTACCTTCCTCCTGAGATAGGGTTTTGCTCTGTCACCCTGGCTAGAGTGCAATGGTGTTAGCTCAGTGCAGCCTTAACCTGTGGAGCTCAAGCAATCTTTCTGCCTCAACCTCCCAGGTAGCTGGGAATCTATAGTCATGGGTCACCTTGCCCAGCTAATTTTTCTAATTTTTGTTGAGATGAGGGGGTCTCACTGTTGCCCAGGCTTGTCTTGAATGCCTTACTTCAAGTAATTTTCCTGCGTTGGCTGCCCAGAAAGCTAGGATTACAGGCATGAGCCTCCATGCTCAGCCTGTTACTGTTACTTTTTAACTCTGGATTTCTATTGTTTTTTAAAATTTACTTAAAAAAAAATTTATTTAAAGTCTTTTATACTTCAGAGGTGGAGAAAATCTGTTGACATTATTTACCCAGGTTTAGAGAGTCTAGTCTAGTTGAAGTAGGTTAGAGGTATAAATAGGGACTTTTTTTTTTTTTTTTTTTTTTTGAGACAGAGCCTCAAGCTGCCCCCCTGGGTAGGGTTGCTCACAGCAACCTCCAACTCCTGGGCTTAAGCGATTCTTTTGCCTCCGCCTCCCAAGTAGTTGGGACTACAGGCGCCCACCACAACACCTGGCTATTTTTTGGTTGGAATTGTCATTGTTGTTTGGCAGGCCTGGGCTGAATTTGAACCCGTCAGCTCTGGTGTATGTGGCTGGGGCCTTAGCTGCTTGAGCTACAGGTGCCGAGCCAATAGGTACTGTTTAATAGGAGAGTCACGTGGGCAAGATCTTACTGTTCAGGATTGTATAAATTTTGGTTATAGCCTATAAAGATTGGACTTTAAACATTTTTTAAATTTAATTTT
This sequence comes from Loris lydekkerianus, assembly GCA_963574355.1. NCBI lineage: Eukaryota > Metazoa > Chordata > Mammalia > Primates > Lorisidae > Loris > Loris lydekkerianus. The sequence goes on along the minus strand of CAUYPK010086261.1, from coordinate 16,097 downwards.
ATTTTTTAGAATCATTTTTTATTACCTATGTACTCGAGTATAAGCCGAGTTTTTTTCGGCACAAAATTTGTGCCAAGTTCGGGTTTTTTGGCACAAATTTTGTGCCAAAAAAACTTGGCTTATACTCGAGTATATACGGTAAATCACTTGTGCATTGATGCATTTATGAGGTTCAGGGTAGTGTTTCCATATACAATGTGAAATGTTTACATTGAACTAAGTAAGACATCTATCACAATTATACTCATTTTGTACCATTGCTTCATGTACATTAGGTGAGGTCCCCCCAAATACCCTCCCTCCGCCCATATCCCTCTCCCCTCCCCTGTTTCTCCTCTTCCCTTCTATTTTCTGGACTATAGTTATGTTTTGCCTTTTGTATTGATTTCATAGTAGTATTGAGTACATTGGATTTTTTTTTTTCCATTCTTGAGATACTTTACTAAGAAGATTGGACTTTTTGTATTTTCTTTATCTTACTTCCTTTTATGTTAAATGTGGTCCATCAATTCCATGTTTTATTTTCCAGTTATTAATAGCTGAAATTCTTGGAGTAATATATAACAACTTTTGCATCTCTAAAAATCCTTTATTTTGAGGCTCTAGTACCATAATTACATTCAGTTTCTCTTGATAAGCATTTGATTGTTATTTACTTAGAGGTCTTTAATTCCTTCTCACATAGTCTTACTAGGTTTTTTTTTTTTTTAACAATTCATTTTTGAGAGCAAAGTTTAAAAGATTCTTTATGTCTCATTTATAAAAACATGGCTTTCTTTTTGCATTTTAAATAACAGTTTTTTTTTTTTTTTAACCCAATAGTTTGCTTGCCTAAACTGGATTCGAAGCAATTTAAACTACTGGAAATCTGCCATTTTACAATATTAGAATTGGAAAGAAGCAGATTTTCAAATAATGGAAGAGTCTAAGACCTCTAAAAGTGAAAATCATGAACCAAAGAAGAATGTTATTTGTGAAGAAAGCAAAGCAGTTAAAGTTATAACTAATCAGACTTTGAAAGCTAGAAATGATAAATCCATAAAAGAAATTGGAACCAGCTCTCCAAATAGGAATAGTAGTAAAAAAAGTAAGCAAAATGATAGTTGTGCAGAAAAAACAGAAGCGAAATCATGTAAAGTAAATGCTGCTGGCCCTAAAGATTTGGGATTAGTCCTTCGAGATCAAAGTCATTGCAAAGCAAAAAAATTATCTAATTCACCTATGAAAACTGAAAAGGCACCTGTTTTACAAGCAAAATTAGAAAAGACACCTGGTTTACACACAAAAGCAGAAAAATCACCAAAGTCACCTAATTCACCAATGAAAGCGGAGAAAGCACCCACTTTCCAGATGAAATCAGAAAAGGTGCCCAGTTCTTCAGCAGAAGCAGAAAAGGTACCCAGTTTACCATTGAAAGAAAATATGAGACAGACAGAATTACAACAGATTGGAAAAAAAATTCAAATTTCCTTTACTTCTGTGGACAAAGTGAATGTTGTAGCTACAGAGGGGAAAAAATCTGCTATGGAAAACTCACCACAATCTCAGAATCAACAAACACGTGCAGATAATACTGGTGATTCTGATGATAGTGCTTCAGGAATTGAAGACATATCGGATGATTTGAGTAAGTACAAATTAGATTATTCTACAAATCACATTTTTGGGAGGGATTTTTCGGTATTAATGTTCATTAGATTATCTCTGTTTTGACTAATGACAGAAAGGACATTAGTAATATATTTCTTACAGTTACAAAAAAGCTTTTCCATTTATTATGATTAAGTGCAGTAAAATGGCTGTACAAATACAAATTTAGTAGCTCCTTTAGTTGGCATGGATGCAGATATGCTTGTGTACTTTTTGAAATGGTTTTTGTAACACAATGTATATTGTTCGTTCGTTCACCAAATGTGTATGTATTGAGTTCTGTTATATAGTATGTATATCAAAAGTGTGTTTATAATGCAAAACCAAAAAACACACAATCCTAGACCTAGACCTTTAGTCTGATGGGAATGATATACATGAGTAAAATGATTTTTAGTGCCAAAACCTTAATTATCAGGCTGGGCGTGGTGGCTCATGCCTGTAATCCTACCTCTCTGGAAGCCGAGGTGGGTGGATCACCTGAGCTCACAGTTTTGAGACCAGCCTGAGCAAGAGCAAGACCCTGTCTCAAAAAGTAGCTGGAGTTGTGGCAGGTGCCTGTAGTCCCAGCTACTTGGGAGGCTAAGGTAAGAGAATTGTTTGAGCCTAAGACTTTGAGGTTGCTGTGAGCTGTGATGCTATGGCACTCTACCAAGGGCAACAAAGTGAGATTCTGTCTCAACAAACAAAACAACTTAATTAGCATTGAGAAAGCACACGATTAAATTATGAGATTTAGACTTTGGGTTGGAAAAAAATGCATGATATAAATGTGAGGCTCCAAGTGACTGAGACTCATTGTGGCTGGAGCAGGGAGTTGAAGGCAACAATGGCAAAAGATGCAGCTGAAAGGGCATGCAGACATTAGGGAATGAAGGACCTTGTAAGCCATGATGAAAAGTTGTTTTTTTTTTTTTTTTAATGAAGTAAATTTATTTTAGGTTAATGTGAAGATACAACCAACCTGGTCAAAATATTCGATTTTGTTAGGTACAGTTTGTCTTGTGGTTCTGTCCCCACACAAAAGGTGTACTAACCCCTTCACCCCATGCTCATTCAGAAGTGAGAGAACCCCAAACCCCTCTCCCTCCCTCATTACCTCTCCCCAAAATTTAAATGAGTTTTTCTTCTATTTGGGCATGCATTGGAGATTGTCTACTGGCTTCATATTAGTATTGAGTACGTGGGGTATTTGCTTTTCCATTCTTGTGATACTTTTACTAAGAAGGATGTGTTTCAATTCCATTTGGGATATTACAAAAGATGTGAAGTCACCATCTTTTTTTATGGCTAAACAGTGTTTCATGATGTGCAAGTATCACAATGTTTATCCATTCCTGAGTTGATGGGCATTTAGGTTGTTTCCATGTTTTAATGAGAGTTTGGACTTTATCATCATAAGTATTTTTTAGAAGCCACTGAAGAATTTTTTTGTTTTGTTTTAAATTTAAATTGTAACTCCCCAAATGTTCTTCAGGAGAAGGGTTTTAAGTAAGGTAATGCTATGATCAGATTTTTTGAAAAATCCTTTTGGTTATAGTGCAGCAAATTCTTTGATGGGAACAAGAGAAGTAGAGATTAATTAGAACATTGTCGTGATTTACTTGAGAACAATTGTAAAATTCATTTTGTTCTGGGTCTTGATTTTTGTTTTAATTAATTTAGAAATTTGTCTATATCTTTCAAGTAACTTTAATCCTGATTTTGTTTAAAGAATTTTCTTTTATAAATGATTTTCCTGGTGTTTCTGTGACCTTGATGTAGAAATAAAAAGGAGCCATTTCTGAATCATTTGCTATACTTTGAGAAATACTGGTAAAAAATCCAGAAATAGTTTTTTAATTGTTGGTACACAGATGATGGAATATGGATAAATTTTTAAAAAAAATTTTTAATGGAGTTGTCTTATAGTGTATAAGAAAAAATATCAACTTCATAAATACATATATAGAGAGAGCGTAGGACAAGGCCACATTTAAAAAAATAAGTCAATATATAATATCAAGTAAATACTGGTAATGTTTAGATTTGACAAAATGTAAACATGAGGATACCTGAATGATTGAAGTTTGGGAAATAGCAGTACTGAAGATCACTAATTGACCAGGTATGATGGCTTATGCCTGTAATCCTAGCACTTTGGTTGGCTGAGGTGGGATGATTGCCTAAGCAGGAGTTAAAGACCAGCCTGAGCAAGAGTGAGACCCTGTCTCTAAAAATAGCCAGGCATTGTGGCAGGCACTTGTAGTTCCAGCTACTTGGGAAGCTGAGACAAGAGGATCGCTTGAGTACAAGAGTTTGAGGTTGCTGTGAGCTAGGGCACTCTACCAAGGGCGACAAAGTGAGACTCTGTCTCAAAAAAATATTCAGTTAAGGGTTTCATCATGTGAATTAATGAAAAACTTCATTAAAAAAAGGACAAATTAATAAAAAGTGACATAGTAAGATAGTTAAGAGTATGGGCTATGGAATACAATTGCATGGGTTTTGGATTCCCATCTTCTCCAGTTAATAATTTTTTATAATCTTGAATAAGCTACTTCTCCCTTAAAAATATTTTCTGATTTTTAAAAAGTAGAGATGCTGCTATCTATATTACACAGTTTAAGTAAAATGAACCAGTAGGGTGTTTCATGTAGTACCTGACATGGATGAGTTGATTTATTGTTATCATATTACTCCAGTTAAATGCTATTTTATTACTTGTTAATGTGAAAAACAAGGTGAACTAGTTTAAGGAAGCTACTTGATCAAGTAGAAGTCCTTTGGGGAAACTTGGTTTAATGAATTGGTAGGAATGACATACAGAATAGCAGTCATTTTTTTCATAAATAAGTACTAATACTTTAAAGAATTCTCTTCAATATGTATAATATTTACTTTGAAGTAAATGTTCAGATATAATTATTTAGCACTTCTTTTTTGCCATATGAAAAAATCCAAATTAATGATACTTGAATTAGTGATTCCTCATTAGATTACCCCTTGTTAAAATAGAATAAAATTGGCCCAGCCCCTGTGGCTCAAGCAGCTAAGGCTCCAGCCACATACATCTGAGCTGGCAGGTTTGAATCCAGCCCTGGCCCGCCAAACCACAATGATGGCTGCAACCAAAAAATAGCTGGGTGCTGTGGCCAGCACCTGTAATCCCAGCTACTTGGGAAGCAGAGGCAGGAGAACCGCTTGAGCCCAGGAGTTGGAGGCTGCTGTGAACTGTGATGCCATATCACTCTACCCAGGGTGACGACTTGAGGCTCTGTCTCAAAAAACAAAATAAACAAAAAACCTTTGTATCTAGATAATTATCTATTTGTATTTAAATACAAATGTAGAAATTTGATTAATCTCAGTGTTCTCTAGTAGGGCCAACGTTAGCTTTCTCCTAGCACTTTTACCATTTGTCCTTTTGTCATTCATGCTGTTCAATAAGAATCGTTTTTATTTTTTGACATTTGTGATGTGACAGGTACTGATCTAGTCACTAGGAATACAGCAGTGAATGAAACAACACCATCTTTATGGAGGTAATATTCTAGTGGGAGGAATAGATAAAACATGATAAAATTGTAAGTTAATCCTTTGAGAAAAATAAAACAGGAAAGAGCATAAGGAATGATGCTTACTCTTGCTGGTGTTTCAAATTTAAATCATCACTTAGAAAGTAACCTAAGAGCAAATTCTTGAAAGAAAGACGTGAATGAGCCAGGTGAATATATGAGAGGCGAGCATTCTTGATCTGGGTTTCTCAGCATTTAATACACACTTGAGAAGATTTTTTCTTTTTTTGGAGACTTACCCTGTTGCCCTAGGTATAGTGCCGTGGCGTCATAGTTCACAGCAACCTCAAATTTTTGGGCTTGAGCAATCCTCTTGCCTCAGCCTCCCAAGTACCTGGGACTATAGGTGCTTATCACAACACCCAGCTAGTTTTTCTTTTCTTTTTTCTTTTTTTAAAGTAGAGGAAGTGTCTTGCTCTTGAGGCTGGTCTCTAACTCCTGAGCTCAAGCAGTCCACCTGCCTTGGCCTCCCAGAGTATAGGAAAGCGTATTAAAGTGCAGATTCTTAAGCCTTATATGTGCATCAGAGATTTTTGATTCAGAAGGCCTGGGGTGGAACCTGAGAAATTGGATTTCTAATAAGCTCCCAAGTGCTGCCAATTAGGATTCTGCTTTGGGCCAGCAAGTCCTATCACCTTTATTGTGTTTTCAGTGTGGCAGCCAGAATGATCCTGTTAAAATGAGTCAGATTATGTGACCCCTATACAGAATGTTTCAGTAGCTTCCCATACATCAGAGTAAAAGCTAGTGTTCTTACAGTGACTAGTAGAGCCCTACATGACCCAGGACACTCCCATACTTCTTTGCCCTCATTTGTTTACTTCTCACCCTTTCTCTGTCTCTTCTCCAACTGCATGATTTTTTTGCATTTCCTCACATGTGAAGGCAGATGTCCACTGGAGGGGCCTTTTGCATTTACTTTTTCCTCTGCTTGGACCATTGATCTCCCAGTGTCCATAGGGCTACCTGTCTTAACCTCCTTCACCTTCTTAATGAGGCTTTTACTAGATCACTTATGTAAAATTTATGGCCTGGCTTGGTGCTCATAGTACAGTGGTTACAGTGCCTGCCACATGCACCGGGGCTGGCAGGTTCAAACCCAGCCCAGGCCTGCTAAACAATGACAACTGCAACAAGAAAGTAGCAGGTGTTGTGGCAGGCACCTATAGTCCCAGCTACTCAGGAGGCTGAGGCAAGAGAATTGCTTAACCCCAAGAGTTGGAGGTTGGTGTGAGCTGTGACAACCATGGTACTCTTCCGAGGGTGACATGGTGAGACTCTGTCTCAAAACAAATTAAAAATAAATAAATAAATAAATAAAATAAGAAAATAAAATTTATGGCCCTCACTTTTGTCTTAGAGACTTACAGCTTTTTCTTGCTTTTCTCCATAGTCTTTATCAGTATCTGTCAGTATTTTAATCTTATTTATCTTTTTGTGTAATAGTTTTATTGAGACATAATTCACATACCATAAAATTCACTCTTTTAAAGTGTTTAATACTTAAGTGGTTTTTAGTATACAGTATGTATAGCTATCACCACTGTCTAATTCTTGAACATTTTCATTACTCCCCAAAGAAACTCCATACCCATTACCCTCTCCTCCTGCCCACTGGCAATAACTAATCTTTCTGTCTCTATAGATTTGCCTATTTTATATAAACGGAATCATATACCATGCAGCCTGTTGTTTCTGACTTTTTTCACTTAGCATAATGTTTTCAAAATTCATCCATGTTATAATATGTATGAATGTGCATCATTCTTTTTTATTGCCGAATAATATTCAATTGCATGGATATATTTTATTTATCTATTCATCAGTTGATAGACATTTGAATTATTTTTATTTATTTTTTGAGACAGAGTTTTATTCTGTTGCTCAGACTAAAGTGCAGAGGTGTCAACCTAGCTCATAGCAACCTCAGACTCCTGGGCTCAAGTGATCTCCTGCCTAAGCCTCCCAAGTAGCTGTAACTTTTAGACACCTGCTATAATGCCTGACTGATTTTTCTGTTAGTGAGACAGGGGTCTTGCCCTTGCTCAGGCTGGTTTTGGACTCTTGAGTTCAAAGGATCTTCCTACCTTGTCTCCCAGAGTGCTAGGATTACAGATGTGAGTCACTGGCCTGGAGACATTTGGATTGTTTACATCTTTTGACTATTCTGAATAATGCTGCTATGAACATTTACGTAAAATTATGTAAAAGTTTTTGTGTGGATGTATGTTTTTCTTTTTCCTGGGCAGATACGTATATCTAGAAGTTGGATTGCTGTTTGTATATGTATAGTACCTCTAACTTTTTTTTTTTTGGGTAAACAACACGTACGTTTACCATTGTGACCATTTTAAAATTAAGTGGCATTAAGTATTTTACAATGTTGTGTAATCATTACCACTGTCTAATTCCAGAACTTTTTCGGCATCTTGAAAGGGAATTCCATGGCCATTAAGAGTCACTCCCTGGGCAGTGCCTGTGGCTCAGTGAGTAGGGTGCCCACCCCATATAATGAGGGTGGCGAGTTCAAATCTGACTCTAGCCAAACTACAGCAACAAAAAATAACTGGGCGTTGTGGCGGGTGCCTGTAGTCCCAGCTACTCGGGAGGCTGGAAAAAAAAAAAAGTCACTCCCATTCTCCACTTTCCCTACACTCTGGCAACTACTAATATACTTCATGTGTATTTGCCTATTTTAGATACTTCATAGAAATGGAGTTATACAGTATGTGGTCTTTGGTATCTGGGTTTCAATTAGAATTATGTTTTTAAGGTTTATCCATGTTGCAGCTTGTATCACTGCTTCATTCCTTTTTAAGGGTGATGCTATGGATTGAATTGTGTCCCTTTCTAAATTTGTATGTTGAAACCCTAGCCTTAAATGCGTTTGTACTTGGAAATAGGGCTTTGGGGAGGTAATTAGGGTTAAATGAGATCATTAGGGTGGGGTCCTAATCTGATAAGAGTGGTGACCTTCTTCTAAGAAGGAAGAGAGAGAGGTATCTTTATCAGAAAAGGCCATAGCAAGAAGGTGGCTGCCTAAAATCCAAGGGGAAAGCCTATACCAGACACTGACCCTTGCTGGCACTTGATCTTGGACTTTCTAGTCTCCAGAACTGTGAGAAAATTAATTTCTGTTGTTTAAGCCACTCAGTCTATAGTATTTGTTATGGCAGCCTGAGCTTATTATGACAGCTGAATAACATTCCATATTAGGTATGCTGTATTTTATTCATTCATTCATCAGTGATGGACATTTGGGTTATTTCCACTTTTGCTGTTATGAATAGTGCTTCTGTGAACATTGATGTACAAGATTTTATGTGGACACACAGGTTTTAATTTTGTTTTGTGAGGGTATTAACATCTTGTGGAACTGATGTTCTATGGAACATAGTTTGGGACTTTCTGTCTGAAATTATTTTATATATTCCAAAAAGGCAAATAATTTCATTTATTTGATTTTTTTTTTTTTTTTTTAAATGAGATAGGGTCTTACTCTGTTGCCTAGGTTGGAGTGTGATGGTCCAATTATAGCTCACTGTAACCTCGACCATCTGGCTGAAGCAGTTCTCCTGTCTCAGCCTCCCAAGTAGCTGGGTTTACAGATGTATATCACCATGCCCAGCTAAATTTTTTCTATTTTTTGTAGACACGAGGTCTAGCTATGTTGCCTAGGCTGGTCTTCAACTCCTAGCCTCAAGCAATCCTCCCGCCTTGGCTTTTCAAACTGCTGGGATTATAGGCATGAGCCACCATGCCTGGCCTAGTTTTGACTTTTATTTTTTATTTTTATTTTTAGAGATAGAGCCTCAAGCTATTGCCCTGGATAGAGTACCGTGGCGTCACAGTTCACAGCAACCTCCAACTCCTAGGCTTAAGCGATTCTCTTGCCTCAGCCTCCCGGGTAGCTGGGACTACAGGCGCCCGCCACAACGCCTGGCTATTTTTTGGTTGTAGTTGTCTTTTTGGCAGGCCCGGGCTGGATTTGAACCTGTCAGCTCTGGTGTATATGTCTGGCTCCTTAACAGCTTGAGCTGTAAGGCACCACCCTACTTTTGACTTTTAAAGAAGGGTATGTAGCTTTTTCTGATTCCTTATATTGTCAGAAATGATAATTTTACAAGATTTGTTGATGTTAGTTGCCTTTTTATGCAGGCAAGTTATGTATCCAGAAAAGAGAAGGTTATATTATTATGTTGTCTTGCTATTATCCTTTTTCACAAAATGTAAACATAAAACCAGGATTTATATTTTCTTTTATGTTTCCATAATAAAATGGTTACTACAAAACTAAATTAGTTTTTCTTGGCTTGATGCCCATAGCACAGTGATTACAGCACCAGCCACCTACACCAAGGGTGGTGGGTTCGAACTCAGCCTGGGCCAGCTAAATGATGCCAACTGCAACAAAAAATGGCTGGACATTGTGGCGGGCACCTGTGGTCCCAGCTACTTGGAAGGCTGAGGGAAGAGAATCGCTTGAGCTCAAGAGTTTGAGGTGGCTATGAGCTGTGATACCATGGTACTGTACTGAGGGCGACATGGTGAAACTGTCTCAAAAAAAAAAAAAAAAAGCTAAACTAAATTAGTTTTTCAAATATTAAGACATAATTGCCGATTTCTTAGAGAGCATCAGTGTTCCCCTGATTATAATTTAAAAAACTCTTAATAGCCAGGCATAGTAGCTTTTGCTTGTAGTGTCAGCTACTCAGGAGGGTAAGGCAGTATGATTTTAATGTCTGTTTAATGGCTGAGGCAGGAGTTCAAGGCTGCAGTGAGCTGTGTTCACACCACTACACTGCAGCCTGGGTGACAGAGCAAGACCCTGTCTCTGGAAAAAAAAAAAAAAAGAAAGAAAAATAATTGTTTATGTAACCCAGCTATACTTCTGGTGACTTCTGGCATTTGAATCCTTTTTATAATATTCTTGTCTAATGAGTTTGCCTTCCTATTTAAAAAAATCCACTGCTTTTGTAATAGGAATCTACTATGTTCAGAGGCACATATGATTTTTTTATATCATTTCTTCTTTATTTAGAGAATCAGTGCTATAGAAGGGTAGAATAGACTTAATCAGGGTTCACGTAGATGGCATGTAGTTGGCTTTTGAAGGCAGAGTGGAGGAATTTGTTTATTATCTGTGAGAACTTCTTTTTGGAATTGCTTTAAAATACACCCAAATTTATTTATTTATTAAGCACACTTTTGTGAAATTGTCAGCTCTGGTCTAAGAATTGTATTAAAATCTTGAAGGTACAAAGTTAAATTTAAGACCTGGTCATTAGCATCAAAGAATCCATCAGCTAATGTAGGAAATAGATAAATGAATACAAATTCCGTTACTCTGTAAATGGGAGATTAAAGAGAGTAACAGAAGAATAAAAGATATTAGACTAGCTTTGGAAACAGATGGTGCTTAAGCTGGATTTTGAAGAACAGGTAAATATTACCAGTTGAATTGAGAAGGAATTGATGGAAAAGGAAATAGCGTATTTAAAGACATTGAATTAGCAGTGATTCATTCTAGCACATTTGGTATGAACGAAGTGAAAAGTGTTAGGGTGGTTAGCTGTCTTTCTTTAGATTTTAGCTTAAATGATATTCCCTCAGAGAAACTTTCTCTGACTTTCATATCTGAAGTTGGTCTTTTTGTTAGTTTCTTGCTTTTTTCCTTTATAGCATTTATTATAATTGGTAATTATTGTATTCTGTTTACTGCCTTCATTAGGACAAAGGACTATGTGTAATATTCTAGAGAGTTTAAACTTCATCTTGAACTCTTTGAAAACCTTTTACGTATATATTTATTTAGACAGAGTTTCACTTTGTCACTCTATAGTAGAGTGCCATGGCGTCATAACTCACAGCAACCTCAAACTCGTGGGCTCAAGCGATTCTCTTGCCTCAGTTTCCCTAGTAGCTGGGACTACAGGCGCCCGCCACAATGCTCAGCTATTTTTATTTTTTATTTTTTTGTTTAGCAGGCCTAGGCTGAGTTTGAATCCACCAGCTCTGGATAATGTGGCTGGCTTCCTAACCACTGGGCTACCGGTGCCCAGCTGCCTTTTACATACTTTAAACAAGAGAATAACATGATTTGGTTTGTATTTTAAAAATCATACTGGTAGTAGACCCTAATGTAGGCCACACACATATTGCCAGATGTTGGAAATGTGAAGATGAGAACACAGGAGAAGCAAAGGAAACATGATGATGTAGTGGGAGATATTCATGAGTTCCAGTGGAAGCAAATAGAGCCTTGTGGTCTGGAGTGTATATGTTCTTTTAACTGCGAGTGACTTTAGTTCAGTGACTAATTTTCTGTGAGTGGAACTCAAAATAGCTTTTTATTAAATTCATGTCAGAGATCTGCAGGGTGATTAGGTTATGTTAGCTTTCTGTGGTATGGGCTTAGTTATAGGTGAGTTTGAAAGAATGAGGTAAGCGTTTCACCCATGAAATAGAATTTTCTTTGTGAATATTGTATATCCCTTAGTTTTATATTATATGTGTATACCAACTTATACAACTAAGGAGAATGTAAGGAAGGAATATTTTTTCCTGTACATGTATAATTTTAATGTCTGTTTTCTATTTAAAAATTTACCTGTTTTGATGATGAACTAAGTGATTACTTCCTTTTCTAGGTAAAATGAAGAATGATGAATCTAATAAAGAAAATTCTTCAGAGATGGACTATTTAGAAAATGCCACTGTGATAGATGAATCTACATTGACACCTGAGCAGAGGCTGGGTTTGAAACAAGCAGAAGAACGCTTAGAAAGAGATCACATCTTTCGTCTTGAAAAAGTATACTATGTTGTTTTAGCTATTTGGAGGGAATTATATGTTTCATAACTTTTCTTTCCCAAGGACAGATGTTTTTACCGTATATACTCAAGTATAAGCCAAGTTTTTCCGGCACAAAACTTGTGCCGAGTTCGGGTTTTTCGGCACAAAAAAACTTGGCTTATACTCGAGTATATACGTTATTTTATTCATTAGAGAGAGGTAGCCTTCATCTTTCTTTTTTCCCTTTTTCATTCTTCTCTTTTCCCTCTCTTTTCTTCTTTTCCTTGTTTTGTTTAGCAAATACGCATATCTGTTTCTGACTTCATTCATCACAGGAGTAGACAAACTGTGGTCTACGCCCTTGTTCTTGTTTTTGAATATGTTAAAGTATATGTTGTCCCCCTTTATTGGTAAAAAGTTTTATTGGACTGTAGCCATGCCCATTTGTTTACATATTGTTTATGGCTGCTTTCTTGCTACCATGGCAGAGTTGATAGTTGCCATAGAGACTATGTAGTTTGCAAAATGTAAAATATAAGCTATTTATCAAAGCATATAATAGTTACCAAAATATTACTTTGGCCTTTTACAGAAGTTTACTGAGTGCTTGGTTATGTGCCAGGTTCTATGCTAGGTACTGGGGATATATTGGTGAAAATGGCATAGTTTCTTTCCATTAGAAGTTAATGGGAACTTCTATGTATTAAGAACTCTTCTAGTCACTGGTATATTGTTCATGAGTACTAACACATTCCTAGCCTCAGCAATACACTATTGATGTTAAAGGAAAGAAGTCTGGGTGTGGTGGCTCACATCTATAATCCCAACACTCTGGGAGGCTGAGGGGGGTAGATTGCTTGAGCTCTCAGTTCAGTACCACCCTGAGCAAGAGTGAAACCCAGTCTCTAAAAATAGTTGGGCTTTGTGGTGGGCTCCTGTAGTCCCAGCTACTTGGGAGGCTGAGGCAAGAGAATTGCTTGACTCCAAGAGTTTGAGGTTGCTGTGAGCTGTGACACCCTGGTACTCTAGCAAGGATGACAAAGTGAGACTGTCTAAAAAATAAATAAATAAAATGTTATTAAGGGAAAGAATCACAAATCAAACTTTTGACAAATAAATACTTAGAATATTTGTGAATATGAATACAAAGAAATAGGTTATTGTTGTTGAAATTAAAAAAAATGGTGTGATTATGTATAGTTTCAAAAAATGAGATCATAACTAGATTGAAGAAGACAATGCCTGGGTTAAGACAGAGTAGTAGTCAACACATGAAAAGAGAAAGGAATAGCAAGGAATAAAAGACCTTTATATAGGAGAATGTTGGGCTGTATAGGTAGGCTGATAAGATTCTAATTAAGAGGGAAGTCTTTTTGCAATTTGCTATTTTACTTAATTCTGTCTTTATGTAGTCCTCTCACTTTTCGTTTCCTAAGCCTGGAATTAGTAGTTACTTCTGGATTGTATCATTGTCAAGGTAAATATTGATTGCTTTTTATGTACCATGATCTGGTGATAAAAAGTTAAATTTGGGCATGCCTCACATTTTAAGAAACATTCCATTTTTTCTAGGAGTTTACTAATTAGAGAAAACGTGGCGGTCCAGGACCCAGAAATAGCTCTGTAGCTTGTTCCTTTCCACAGGTGCCACCTATGTCAGGGAGGCACATGCAACCTAGTGATGGACTGCCTTATCCTTTCAGTCATGGGCAAGAAATCCCCTGGGAGCTACAGGGTCCCTCCCAAAGCTTGAGGCATTGAAGCTCTCCACCAGGGGGACCAGAATCTACCACGGAAACAGAAGAACATCTTGACAGCTGACTCGTTCGCACAAACATCAACCAGTAACTGGGAGAACAGTAACATAGCACTTTAAAGCATCTTCCAACTTAAGCAAAAACGGTCTGGCTGATTCACACTCAACACGTACTACCCACCATCATTGATAGACTATTTCAACTTCAAAAGATGCAAAGAAGATCAAAAGGAAGGAGGAATAGAGCAAAGTAAGTAGGTGAAGGAAATAAAGAATAAGAAAACAAACATGAAGAACCCATAAAAAAGTACTGGTAATCAGGACAGATCAGCTCTCCCTAGGTATGACTATATGGCTACCACAGAAGATCCAAATATAACGAAATTGTGGAAGTGACAGACTATGGATGGCAAAAATGTTGAAGGGAATTGAAGGAAAAGTGGAAAACCAGCAAAAGGAAATCCAAAAACTGATCCAAGAAATTAATGAAAGCCAAGACCATGTCTCCAAGGATCTGTATAAAATTAGCTTAAGGAGATGAAGGAGTCAGTTGGGGAGTTTTCAAAATGTAGTAGAAAGTTTCAACAACAGATTAAACCTTGGAAAAGAAAGACTCTCAGAGCCTGAAGACAAGGCTCTTAAGCTAATCCAGTCATTTAAGGAGGCAGAAAATGAGGCAAGAGAATCACTTAAGCCCAAGAGTTTGAGGTTGCTGTGAACTGTGACAAAATGAGACTCTTGTGTCAAAAGGTAAATAAAGAGGCAGAAAAGAAGAGTAAAAGCAGAATAGTCTCATAGAGAGTATGGAACTACATGGAGTATACAAATATATGAAGTATAGGTATCCATCCCTAAAGGAGAAGAAGAGAATCCCAATGGCATGGAAGCCCTAGCTAATGATATTATAACTGAAAATTTTCCAAGCATCACCAAAGATTCAGACATAAACCTATGAGACAGGTAGCAAACCCTGGGTTGACTTCATTTAAACAGAGCCTTTTCAAGACACATTATAATTAACCTGGTCAAAGTCAAAAGGAAAGAAAATTCTGCAAACAGCCAGGTGTAAGCCATACTGACCAACAATAGCAAACCCATCAGTGTGACTGACAGCTGACTTCTCAGCTTAAATTTTACTAGTTGAAAGAGAGTAAGCTCCTGTCTTCAATTTTCTTGAACAAAACAACTGCCAGTCAAAGATTCTGTATCCTGCAAAACTTAAGTTTCACATTTGATGGAAAATCAAATCTTTTACCAACAAGCAAACATTGAAGAAATTTGCCACTCCAAGACCAGCTATACAGGAAATACTCAGACCAGTAATATATACAGACCAACACAATGGATCTCCAGCCAGCAAAGTAAAGACACCCTGAAACTAAAGGACAAAGCCTAGCTTCCATAATGCCCCACAGTGGCCCACAACTGCAAGTGATTTCCACACAACCAGACAAAACAGAACTCCACCCTACTTAATCAGTTCTCTCAACAAATGGGAATGGCTTGAAGTCCCCACTGAAGAGACACAGACTAGCTGATTGAATAAAGTATAAGCCAAGTTTATGCTGTCTTCAGGAAACATACCTGATCCTCGAGGAAAAAATCAAGACTCAGGGTGAAGGATTGGAAAACAATATTTTAGACAAATGGAAACCAAAAGAAAGCAGGAGTCAAAATCTGTTTTGCAGTTACAGTTGACTTTAAAGCAACAAAAGTAAAGAAAGACAAAGATGGACACTATAGATAGAGACAGCGCCAGGGCAAGCGAGAGCCAGATGGGCACTGGGCAACTCTGTGTCTCGCTGAGGAAAAATAACTAAACATGGGCAAAGGAGATCCTGAGAAGCTGAGAGGCAAAATGTCATCATATGCATTCTTTGTGCAAACTTGTCGGGAGGAGCACAAGAAGAAGCACCCAGATGCTTCAGTCAGCTTCTCAGAGTTTTCTAAGAAGTGCTCAGAGAGGTGGAAGACCATGTCTGCTAAAGAAAAAGGAAAATTTGAAGATATGGCAAAGGTGGACAAGGCCTCTTATGAAAGAGAAATGAAAACCTATATCCCTCCTAAACGGGAAACAAAAAAGAAGTTCAAGGATCCCAATGTACCTAAGAGGCCTCCTTCGGCCTTTTTCTTGTTCTGTTCTGAGTATCGCCCAAAAATCAAAGAGAACATCCTGGCCTATCCATTGGTGTTGCAAAGAAGCTGGGAGAGATGTGGAATAACACTACTGCGGATGACAAGCAGCCTTATGAAAAGAAGGCTGCAAAGCTGAAGGAAAAATACAAAAAGGATATTGCTGCATACCGAGCTACAGGAAAGCCTGATGCAGCGAAAAAGG
>CAUYPK010086260.1:0-12802 GCA_963574355.1 Loris lydekkerianus | reverse complement strand
GAAAGGGAGGGGAAGGAGGAGGATGAGTGGAGGGAGGGTAATTGGTGGGGCCACACCTACAGTGCATCTTACAAGGGTACATGTGAAACTTACTAAATGTAGAATATAGATGTCTTAACACAATAACTAAGAAAATGCCAGAAAAAAAAAAAAGAAAGAAGATGACCGGGCGGTGCCCGTGGCTCAGTGAGTAGGGTGCCAGCCACATATACTGAAGGTAGTGGGTTCATAACCCGGCCCTAGCCAAATTGCAACAACAACAACAAAAATAGCTAGGCGTTGTGGTAGGCACCTGTAATCCCAGCTACTCGGGAGGCTGAGGCAAGAGAATCGCTTAAGCCCAAGAGCTGGAGGTGCTGTGAGCTGTGACACTACAGCACTCTACTGAGGACAATAAAGTGAGACTCTGTCTTTAAAAAAAAAAAAGAAAGAAAGAAGATGACCAACTGTCCTGGAACTGAACTGAGTTTAGTATTGAAAATCCTATGTCCCAGGAAACTCCTCAGTCCCAAATAAAACAGGATGATTTCTAATAGGTCATGTCATTAGAAGCAAATCCCCCAGACTGATGCAGTTCAGAGCTCAGCAGTCCGTTTGAATTTATCTATTGGCTTTTTGGCTACAGCTCTTCACCTTTCCCCCCCAGTGAGGTTACCCCAGGGCAGCCCTCCTCAAACTTTGCACCCTTAGAAATTATTGAGAACACCAAACAGCTTTCCTTATGTAGGTTATAGCTATTAATATTTGCTGTGTTAGAAATTAAAGGCTAGGCACAGTGGCTCATGCATGTAATCTTAGCAGTCTGAGAGGCCAAGGCAGGTGGATTGCTTGAGCTTGGGAGTTTGAGACTAGCCTGAACAAAAGTGAGACCCCGTTTTCACTAAAAAATAGGGGGGGGGGGAATAGCCAGACATTGTGGCACATACCTGTAGTCCCAGCTACGTGGAGGCTGAGACAAGAATATCTCTTAAGCCCAGGAGTTTGAGGTTGCTGTGAGCTGTGATGACTCCAGGGCACTGTACCCAGGGCAACAGAGTAAGACTCTGGCAAGAGAGATAGAGAAATGAGAGAGAGACAATGAAAGAAAGCAAGCAGGGGCTCATGCCTGTAATCCAAGCACTCTGGGAGGCTAAGGCAGGTGGATTGCCTGAGCTCACAGGTTCAAGACCAGCCTGAGCAAGAGGGAGACCCCATCTCTAAAAGTAGCTAAGCATTGTGGTGGGCACCTATAGTCCCAGCTACTCAGGAGGCTGAAGCAAGAGAATCTCTTGAGCCCAAGAGTTTGAGGTTGCTGTGAACTATGACTCCAGGGCACTTTACCAAGGATAACAAGTAAGAATCTGTCTCAAAAAAAAAAAAAGAAAGGAAGGAAGGAAGGGAGGGAGGGAGGGAAGGAGGGAAGGAAGGAGGGAGAAAGGAAGGGAAAGAAGGAAGGAGATAAAAGAAATTAAAACTGAGAAAATTTTAAAACAAAAAGCTATTCAAGCACATATTCCACTGGTTACCAGGGGATAAGTCTTCACACATCATGGAGCCTCTGGTCTCTCTTCTGTGTACCTATGAGAGAATGAGAGGGAAAACAGCCAATCACATCTTCAAATTGCTGTAAAAACAGTTTTGACTTCACAGACCCTCTGCAAGGGTCTTAGAGACTCTGAGTCTTCGTAGACGCATGTGGAGAACCACTGTGCTAGGAATTACAGTATGCATCTGTAATTTCTCAGTCTTCTTCGAGTTCATATTGTATAATGTCACCTAACATGAAGGACATTGTAACCATATGAGTCCATCTTTTCATCCTTTATGCCATCGTTTTCATATGTGTTACATCTATATGTGTCACAAGTTCCACATACAATGTTATAATTTTTGCCTTAAATTTTTTTTTACAGCCTTAAATTCCTGGTCTCAAGAAATCCTCCTGCCTCAGCTTCCCAAGTAACTAGGATTATGGGTGTGCCACCACACCCAGCTAACTTTTTATTTGTTTTTATAGTGATGGGGTCTTACTATGTTCCCCAGGCTTTACAACACTCCCAAAGTGCTAGGATTACAGGTGTGAGCCATTGCACCCCATCAGTTACATGTATTTTAAAGATATTAAGAAGAAAAATGTATTTTATATTTACCTACAAATTTGGCATTTCTCTTTATTCTAGCCTGCGGCTCTGCTCTTCCACTTGGTTCCATTTGCCTTCCCCTGAAGAACTTTCTTTAGCAGTTCTCATAGTTCAGGCCTGCTAATAACAGAATCACTGTTTTCTTTTATCAGAAAACGGCTTTATTTCATCTTCATTATGGAAGAATATTTTCACTGGCAAAGCAATTCTGTGTTGGTTGACTTTCTTTTCTTTGGGCATTCATTTCCACCATCTTGTGGCCTAATTGCTTTTGATGAAAAAGACAGTGACATTGGAAATGTTGTTCTCTGTATGAAGTGTTCCCCCTTTCCTTGGATGCTTTCAAGATTTTCTCTTTATCCCTGGCTTTCAGCAGTTTTACCATAATGTGCCACAGTGTGCTTCTTTTCTTTTTTATTTCCCATTCTGTTTTGGGTTTACTGAGCTTCTTGAATCTGAAAATATATCTTTCACCACAGCTGGAAAATTTTCAGCCATTATTTCTTCAGATATTTTATCTGCCTCATTCTCCTCTGAAATTCCAAGAACACGTATATTAAGAGTTCTTTATGCTGTCCCACGGGTCCCTGAGTTTCTGATCATCTTTTATAACTTTTTCCTCTGTTCACCAGATTGGATAATTTGTATCTAACTGACTTCAATTTCACTGACTTTCCCTCCTGCCATCTCCATTCTTCTATAAAGCCCCTCCAGCATCTTACAGTGCCAGTTTTTTTGTTTTTTTTTTGAGACAGAGTCTCACTATGTCACCCTCAGTAGAGTGCAACCTCAAACTCTTTGGCTTAAGCAATTCTCTTGCCTCAGGCTCCCAAGTAGGTGGGACTACAGGCGCCACCACAACACCCAGCTTTTTTTTTTTTTTTTTTGGTTGCAGTTGTCAATGTTGTTTTAGCAGGCCCCAGACCCAGCTCAAACCCTCCAGCTTTGGTGTATGTGGCCAGCACTCTACTCACTGAGCTGCGGGCGCTGAGCCATCAGTGCTAGAAGTTTAATTTAGTTATTTTTAATGTCTCTATTTCTCTCCTTTGTTTCCTATCTATTTTCTTTATTATGAGCATATTTTTCTTTACATCTTTGTATGCTAGAATCCTAGTGTACTGCCTCCAACATCTGAGTCATCTTGGGGGAGCGTCTCTGTTAATTGTATTTCCTCTTGAGCATATGTTTCTTTTTCCTATGAATTTTTCATACTTTGAGTAATTTTGGATTATATCATAGATATAGTGATTGATACATTACAAAAACTATAGCATCACACAATGAGAGGACAATACACATGTAGACCTTAGAGCACCTTAGCACTTATCTGTGCCCCCGACAGATCGAGGGGAGTGATGATGACATTAAGGAAGGCGTGAAAGCTCCCTTCCCCTTCCAATTCCTTCAGAGCCCATGTCACTAACTCTTCATCCTCCCCATGCCCCTATTCTTGACATGGACATGTGTGCCATCTCATACAATGCCTGCCCTGAAGAGCTTTTGTATCCAAATCTATGTCATAATTACTTGAGTAACTACTTCTGCTTCACCTGTCCAGGCTACAAACGGTGGGGCCAGGGAGGCACGCCAATCTCCCTGCCAGCTGGAGAAGAGGCCCTAGTGCAGGGGTATGTCACTGCTCCTCACCCTCTTGGCTCCCTTTCCCCTTTGCTACCCACTGTCACCCCTGCACTTTAATTTCTGCCCACTTAGGGGTCCTGGTTTGCTCACAACTTTCCCAACTTTAAATCTGAAAGTCTCATGTACCAGGAGACCCCTCAGTCCACAGACATCAGAATAGCCAGTCATCCTACCTGCCCAGAAGTTCCCTTAAAGGCTATTCTCCTCCTCTTCTCCAGCACATCTCCAGGAAAGTCTTCGCAGGTGGGCCAGCCTGACTTCTCCCCAGTTCCTGCCCTTTTAGTAATGGAGGGCAAGCTTAAGAGCAGAATACAATCCTGCCTATCACAGACCATCAGAGGGAATACAGGAATAATGCTCTGAAGGAAGAAGAGGAGTGGACTCCCCAGTCTTCACCTGAGCCTTTGCTACTTTCTTCCCTACAGACAGGTCATAGGATTGGCACCCATGTCTTTGGATACATCTCTGGCTCCCTCACTGCTCCATGTGACCCTAAGAGTTATATGAGAGGGCAGATTTAAGTGCTCTCAGAGGAGAGAAGTCCCAGCCAGAGGGCCAGCTCTTCAAAAGATGGTATGGGAGGTTATCCCAAGTATGTTTAGGGTTGGGGCATGGTGGACAGGTATACTTGATCTCAAGACTGTACCGGAGAAATTTTGTCTGTCTTGACCATTACTCTCCTGACATCCCATAGCCATGAACCATGGCTCTCCTGAATCTTTTAGTGTGGAAAAACCAAAGACATACCCTGTTTGGGTCTGTAGCTTGCTGCATTTGTGAGGTGCCATATTACTACATGAAAATGGAAGAAGCAATAGATTCTTCTCTGAGCAATGTGTGCGTGTATTTAGAATGTAAGGCCTTTCACAATCTGGCCTTCTCTAAGGATAGTGCCATCTCATCCACAAGGGTTTCATGGCTCCCTACCAAGCAGTGGGTGAATGTCCTTCCTGGGGGACAGTGAGGACAGCCATGGCACTAGTATCTGCCCAAGGAAGCTTGAGTGATCACTGAGCTGGGGACTCAGGGACACCTGGTCTGGACCCCAGTCCTGACTCTGACCTCAGACACTGTAGGCAGGATCAAAAGAATGCCTAAGTACGTGCCCTCCACCCTTGCATGGTAAGGGGCAAAAGGAAGAGAAAGCTCAAGTTCATAGGTCACACACTTCAATTCGTACAAGAGGCAGGCTCATAAGTTAAATGAGTGAGAAGACCAGAGAAGAAGAGAGATGGCCCGTCAAAGGCAGCATCTGTAACTCACATGGAGCCAAAATAGCTGATGTGATACATGAACATAGTAAAAACTAGTATTTTTTTTTTATTTTTTATTGTTAAATCATAACTTTGTACATTGATGCATTTATGGGGTTCAAGGTACTGCTTCAATATACAATGTAAAATGCTTACATTGAACATTAAGTAACACATCCATCACAATTATACTCAGTTCTTAATAGTTTTGAAATGTACCATTGTATCATGCACATTAGGTGAGGTCCCCCAAATGCTCTCCCTCCTCCCATATCCCCTCTCCCTTCCCTTCTCTCTCCTCTTCCTTTCTACTTTCTGGACTATAGTTATGTTTTGCCATTCATATGAGTGTGTAGGTGATTATATATTGATTTCATAGTAGTATTGAGTATATTGGATACTTTTTTTCCCATTCTTGAGATTCTTTACTAAGAAGAATATGTTCCAGCTCCATCCATGTAAACATAAAAGATGTGAACAAAAATTGATTTTCAAGCAGCACCTGTGGCTCAGTGGGTAGGGCACCAGCTTCATATACTGAGGGTGATGGGTTCGAGCCCAGCCTCGGCCAAATTGCAACAACAACAACAACAAAAATTGATTCTCGGCTTGGTGCCTGTGGCTCAAGCCGCTGGGGCACCAGCCACATACACCTGAGCTGGCGGGTTCGAATCCAACCCGAGCCCGCCAAGTAACAATGATGGCTGCAACCAAAAGATGGCCGGGTGTTGTGGTGGCCACCTGTAATCCCAGCTACTTGAGAGGCGGAGGCAGGAGAATTGCTTGAGCCCAGGAGTTGAAGGTTGCTTTGAGCATTGATGCCATCGCACTCTACCCAGGGCGACCGCTTGTGGCTCTGTCTCAAAAAAAAAAAAAAAAAAAAAAAAAAAAAAATTATTCTCACTGGATAAAAGGTTTAAACTTAAGATATGAAACTATAAAAATACTAGAAGAAAGTGCAGGGAAAACACTTGAAGAAATTGGCCTAGGAGAATATTTTATGAGGAGGACTCCCTTGCCCCCCGGCAATTGAAGCAACACTAAAAATACATTACTAGGATCTGATCAAACTAAAAAGCTTTTGCACA
This sequence comes from Loris lydekkerianus, assembly GCA_963574355.1. NCBI lineage: Eukaryota > Metazoa > Chordata > Mammalia > Primates > Lorisidae > Loris > Loris lydekkerianus. The sequence goes on along the minus strand of CAUYPK010086260.1, from coordinate 6,700 downwards.
ACCAAGAGCACCATAAGTAAAGCAAACAGGCAACCTTCAGAACGGGAGAAGATTTTTGCAGGTTATGGTTCCGACAAAGGTCTGACAACTAGAATCTACAGAGAACTCAAACTAATCAATAAGAAAAGAACAAATAGGGGCAACACCTGTGGCTCAAAGGTGTAGGGCACCCTATGTGCCGGAGGTGGAGGGTTCAAACCCAGACCTGGCCAAAAACTGCAAAAAAAAAAAGAACAAATAACCCCATTTCTATGTGGGCAAGAGACTTGAACAGAAACTTCTCTGATGAAAACAGGCTAATGGCCCACAAACACATGAAAAAATGCTCATCATTCTTAATCATCAGAGAAATGTAAATCAAAACCACTTTGAGATATCATCTAACTCCAGTAAGATTAGCCCACATTACAAAATCCAAAAACTACAGATGTTGGTGTGGATGCAGACAGAAGGGAACACTTCTACACTGCTGGTGGGAAAAACTAGTTTTAAACAATACAGGAGGCTGAAGGCCCCTTGATTTTGAAATTACATAGTGAGCTATTGCTGACAGACAGCAGGTGGCGCCTAATCCAGAGAATTCGAAAAAGGGAACTTGTGAAATTAAGTAACTACTCAGCTCATTTCCAGTAACTTCCTCCTCCCCCACAGGGGCCTTCTCAACCTTTTGTTCCGGAGCCTAGGCCAGGTACCTCACAGGTCCCAGATGTCCAGTTATAGGTGCCTGGACCCAAGTGGGAAAACTATCTCAGGAGAAGCCCTCATTCCACAGGCTGCCCAGGCAAGATGTGAGTGTGCCCCTTGCAAGGCCTAGAGGAGAACGGATTGCGGAGAGGGGAAGGGAGGACACAAGGGAGTAAATGGACCACACAAACACCCTCCGCACACACACGCACACACACACACCCCACACACACAGGGCAGTCAATCTACAGAGGAGCTGCAGCCTTTCCTAGGGTAGTCGGACTCAATGCTCTGAATCAGGAAAAATATTCCCATTAAATATCCCTCACTTGTACCACAGTGGACCCCTCAGATCCCAGGGTGGGGGTAGGGTTTGCTGAAGCAGAAAGAAGTCCTCTCCTCTGGATGAGACTCTCCCAGAAGGTGAGCAGAGGTGAGGTCTTCACAGGGTAGAAAACTCACACACAGCCCTAGAGCTTAGGCTAAGCAGGTGGCTGTGGGCATTGGGATCAGAGAGGGTAGACAGGGGGTACCCCTGCCTCAGGGCTGAGGCCAGCACTGCGCCTGCCTTGGCGAGACTCCTTAGCCTCACTTTCCTCCACTTCTGCATAGCCACGTGTCTCAGGGACAGCTGTGCGGCCTCACCTTGCCCTCCCTGACTCACAGGTGGCAGCTGCTCCTCTGGGGAATTCTCCAGGCTTGTCCCACTCATGGCTCCGTCCTCTTGGCGCAGAGACTACCCCAGCAGCTGACATCCCCTAGATACCCAGAACCATATCTCAAAGGCCAAGAGAGCACCGTGGATATCGAGGCCCCAGAGGGCTTTGCTGTGAGACTCGTGTTCCAGGACTTCGACCTAGAGCCATCCCAGGACTGTGAACAAGATTCTGTCACAGTGAGCTGGGGGGTGGTGGTCCTGTAAGGACCCTGGGAAGGGCAGTGGGAGGTGGCTCTGCCCTGAATAACCCATCTAGAGGAAGGACAAAGCACCCTCGTCAAGGCATTGCAGCCCAGCTCACCTAGAAAGCGATGGTCAGCTCCAGGACAAAGGACAGGCCCTGCCTTTGGAAGATTTATTGAGGGACACACAGAGTCAGGGTCAGGGGCACACATCAGCCATTAAAAATATGTCATCACATATTTGTTGAGTGACTGCCCTGTCAGATTAGGAAACAAAAGATTAAGTAAACATTCCCACTTACCTCAGAGGAGATTTCACAAAACTTATTATGACAAGGACATCATTCAGGATAGGACATTTTAAGAATAGTGTTTTACATTATCTGTTTTTCTTTTACATTATCTTTTGGTTTAAATTGTATTTGTATCAAAATAAAGCACATATATAATTTTTTTTTTTTAGAGTTTTGGCCAGGCACAGTGGTTCACACCTATAATCCTAGCACTTTGGGAGGCTAAGGTAGGATGATTGCTTGAGGACAGGAATTTGAGATAAGACTGGACCCCATCTCTAAAAAAATCTACCTGGGCGTGGTGATGCATATCTGTGGTCCCAGCTACTTGGGAGGCTGAGGAGGGAATATTGCTTGACCCCAGGAGTTTGAGGTTACAATGAGCAATGATTGTGTCGCTGTACTCCAGCCTGGGTGACAATGTGAGACTATCTTTAAAAAAATAAATAAAAATTTAAAAACCTTTCCCAGGGTGACAGCTTAAGGCTCTGTCTCAAAAAAAAAAAAAAAAACTTTAAAAGCTTTTAAAAACTTATAATGAAAAACAGTAGTCTTCAAACTGCTTCTCCCCCACCTTATTGCTGCTTCCCAGGGGCAATCATTTCCAATATATGTACCTATTTGATATTTATCTTCTTATGTATAAATAATGTGCTTGTTTTATTTTCACTTCTTACTTTTATTTTTACATATTTTCTATTAACTTTCAACCATATGTAGAAGAAGACTAGCTTTGTCTCAGATCTTCACCATCCACATTCCCCCTCCCCATTCTCTCAGTTTACTTAGTTATTATTTTTAGTTACATCTAGATTTATAAATTATATTGTTATAACTGCAAAATATTCACATCTGAGTACATGGTGTACAGTAATTATAATCCTTTTCTGCTTCAACTTTTGGCTTCCCAGAAGTCAATAATTACCTAGAGTTCCTTGGGGGTTTTGTTTGAGTTTGTTTTAATCTTTAGTTTTCTTAGTTCTCTCTGGAACTAATCTCCCCAGACTCTTAACCAGAATAAGAAAGTACTCATGCACAAATTTCAGTCTGTGAGTCCTCCTTTTTACTGGTGACACGCCTCCTAAAGATCTCTTGATAATTTATTGCCCCCATCTGAATTCTTTGCTCTCTAAGCCTCCACACATTCTTGGAGTTCCCTTCTCCCTCTTTCTGGGTATTTCCTTTACCTGTCCTTTGAGGAACCTGAATTCCGTATCTTTATCCATCTTAGTTTACTCCTTCATTTTGGAGAAGCACATTCCCCAAAAGCTTACTTAGAAAAGGTATGTTAGAGGAAATTTTAGAGGATCTTCCATACCCCCAAATGTCTCAGTTCTCCCCTCACTATGGATGGGTAGTTGATCTGGGTATAGCATTCTAAATGGGAAGCTTCTTTTCTCCCAGAATTTTGATGACGTTGTCTTCTAGGTCTAGACTTGTTAAGTCTGGTGCCTGATCTTTAGTTATTTCTCTCTAGAACTTTTGGAATGTTTTTCTTATTACCAGTTTCCAGACTTTCATTATGATGGGCTTTGATGCCAGTTGTTTATTACTCATTGTGCAGCTTTCTTTTAACCTAGAAACTCTTTTAAGTTAGTCCTTCAATTCTGGGAACATTCTGGAGTTTTTTTTTGTTGTTGTTTGTTTGTTTGTTTGTTTGAGACAGGGTCTCACTATGTTGCCCTTGGTAGAGTGCCATGGTATCACAGCTCCCAGCAACCTCAAACTCTTGGGCTCAAGCGATTCTCTTGCCTCAGCCTCCCAGGTAGCTGGGACCACAGGCACCAGCCACAACGCCTGGTGATTTTTTGTTCCAGTTGTCATTGTTATTTAGCTGGCCTGGGCCAGGTTCAAACCCAGCTCCCTTGGTGTATGTGGCTGGCACCACAACCACTGTGCTACAAGCACTGAGCCAATTCTGGGATCATTCTTATATTATTTCTTCAATAATTTCCAGGCATCTGTTTTCTTTATTTTCTCTTTCTCCTATAATTCAGCTGTTTATGTTCTGGACTGATTCTCTAATTTTGTTATCTGTTCTGGTCTATTTTCTGTTTCTTTGCCTTTTTGTTCTACTTTCTGGGGGATTTCTTTATCTTTCTTTTTTAAGAACTCTTGGCCGGATGTAGTGACTGTAATCCTAACACTCTGGGAGGCTGAGGCAGGTGGTTTAAGATGCCGTCTTTACTAAAAGTGGGCATTGTGGTGGGTACCTATAGTCCCAGCTACTCGGGAAGCTGAGCCAGGAAGACCACTTGAGCTGAGGAGTTTGAGGTTGCTGTGAGCTAAGATAACAATGATGTCACGGCACTCTAGCCAGGACAGCAGAGTGAGACTTTGTCTCAAAAAAAAAAAAAAAAAAAAAAGAGAGAGAGAGAGAGAGAGACAGGCAAAACAGAGTTTTGCACTCCCAGGTAGAGTGCAATGGCACAATCACAGCTCGTTGCAGCCTTGAACTCCTCAGCCAAGTGATCCTCCTTGCCTCAGCCTCTCCAGTGGCTGGGACTACAGGCATGTGCCACCTCACCTAGCTAATTTTCTTTTTCTTTGTGTAAACAAGATCTTGCTATGTTACCTAGACTGGTTTTGAACTCCTGGTTGCAAGCAATCTTCCTGCATTAGCCTGGTGACATATTATTTCATTTCTGTTTCCTTTTTTTTCCGAGACAAGAGTCTCACTATGTCGCCCTCAGTAGAGTGCTGTGATGTCACAGCTCACAGCAACCTCAAACTCTTGGGCTCCAGCATTCTCTTGCCTCAGTCTCCCAAGTAGATGGGACTACAGGCACCCGTCACAACACCCAGGTATTTTTTTGTTGCAGTTGTCGTTGTTTAGCAGGCCCTAGCCAGGTTCAAACCGGCCAGCCCTGGTATATGTCACCAGCGCCCTAACCACTGAGTTACAGGCCCCAAGACCTTTGGCATTATTTTTAAATTATTCTTTTGTTTCCAATATTATCTCTACTTCATGCAAGTTACTTTTCACAGTCTGTTTGTTTTGATCTCGGCTTTTAGAGTTAGAGACTTCCTTACAATGTCTGATAATACTTGGCTGTCCAGGCTCAGCGCCTGTGGCTCAAGCAGCTAAGGCACCAGCCACATACACCTGAGCTGGAGGGTTCGAATCCAGCCTGGGCCCACCAGACAACAATGATGGCTGCAACCAAAATATAGCCAGGCATTGTGGCAGGCATCTGTAGTCCCAGCTACTTGGGAGGCGGAGGCAGGAGAATCACTTGAGCCCAGAAGTTGGAGGTTGCTGTGAGCTGTGATGTCACCGCACTCTACCCAGGGCAACAGCTTGAGGCTCTGTTTCAAAAAAAAAAAAAAAAATACTTGGCTGTCCATTCACGCTTAAGGGTGAAGTACTGAAATGCTGATTGCCAGTTCTGTGTAAACAGCTGAAATTTGTCAAATGATAGCCTTAAAAGGAGCGTTATCAACAAGCTTACTTAGATGTGTTGGGGTCCTCTCGACTGTCAAAATGTAAAGGCATTTTCTTTGATGACAGCCAGTGTCCCCAGAGAGGACTCCTGCAGACTCCAGCTCCTGATAGCAAGTTAGGAAAGGGGATTGGGGGAGGGAGGTGCTCCCTGTTTGACAGATAGACTTGCACTCAGTCTGTCTGCTTTAGTACACTGAATCCTTCCTTAATGCTGTAGGTCCCTGGAAACTGTGCCTTTAAGTGAAACCATGCAGAATGAAACCAATAGACCATCTGCTAATTGATGTAAACAAGAATGAAGTTCCTATGGTCACAAAAATATCAACAAATTTCTAAATAAAAACCAAACACTTATAATATTAAACACTGCAATAAATGTGAGTCATGCATACATTTAAGAAAGATAAATAAGGCTCAGCGCCTGTGGCTCAAGCAGCTAGGGCGCCAGCCACATACACCTGAGCTGGCGGGTTCAAATCCATCCTGAGCCTGCCAAACAGCAATGACAGCTGCAACCAATAAATAGAGGGATGTTGTGGCAGGTGCCTGTGGTCCCAGCTACTTGGGAGGTGGAGGCAGAATTGGCTGAGCCCAGGAGTTGGAGGTCACTGTGAGCTGGGACGCTATGGCACTCTACCGAGGGCAATAAAGTAAGACTCTGTCTCTAAAAAAAAAAGAAACCTGAGATCTTGGATGCTTAAGAAATTCCCCCATTGGGCGGCACCTGTGGCTCAATGAGTAGGGCACCGGCCCCATCTACCAAGGGTGGCATGTTAGAATCTGGCCCTGGCCAAACTGCAACAAAAAATAGCCAGGCGTTGTGGTAGTCACCTGGTGGTCCCAGCTACTCGAAAGGCTGAGGCAAGAGAATCACCTAAGCCCAAGAGCTGGAGGTTGTTGTGAGCTGTGACTCCACAGCACTCTACCAAGAGCCACAAAGCAAAAGTCTAGAATTTAACACAAGTCTTGGGATTCTTTGTTGTGTGTTCACTCAACTTTGCCAGTTAGAATCCTAAGAGATTTTATTTAGCTAACAAGTCATGAGAATGAGTGGAAAGAAAACTGGAGGATTTTAGAACCCACCTCTGTCAAGCATAGTTTCCTATACCAAAATGCTTCTTCCCAGGAGGCAGGCCTCTTAAATGTGGGGAGTTACATTTGTTGGTGTTCTAAAGAAAAGATCAGTATTGGAACTTGTCCCAGCAAGGCATTTATTTATTTTTTTTTTATTAATTTATTTTTTTTTTATTATAGATAAAAATATGCACCATAGATGTGGCCCAACCCATCACCCTCCCTCCACCCAAACCTCCCCCCTCCCTTCCCCTTCCTTGGTCCTTTCCCCATAGTCTTGTGCTATAGTTGGGTTATAGCCTTC
>CAUYPK010086259.1:0-27590 GCA_963574355.1 Loris lydekkerianus | reverse complement strand
ACTCAACCTGAATAAGACATCCCCCAGACACATCATAATCAATTTCACTAAAGTTAATATGAAGGAGAAAATTCTGAAAGCTGCCAGATGAAAGAAAACCATTACCTACAAGGGGAAGAATATTAGAATAACTGCAGATCTATCTACTGAAACCTTTCAAGCTAGAAGAGCATGGTCATCAATTTTTAATCTCCTAAAACAAAATAATTTTCAACCCAGGATCTTGTACCCAGCTAAACTGAGCTTCATTTATGACGGAGAAATCAAATACTTCAATGACATTCACATGTTGAAGAAATTTGCCACAACTAAACCAGCTCTCCAGACATTCTTAGACCTATTCTCCATAACAAATAATTCTTAACGTAACTTGTGTTAATTGTTCCTTGCTATAAATACTGCATACATAATTTGTAAGCTCTTTATACAGGGTAGGCATAAAGTTCGAGTGTAATTTAAAATAGTGTAACATAGTAAATGGCACACAAACTTTATGTCCACACTATTACACTCCAAGATTGTCTTTCCTACATATCTGGTAGCTATTTTAAGATACAATCTATTTTTTGTTAACTAATATTGTATCACTACAAGATTCTAGTATAGCATTTCTGGGAACTACTCTCTTGAACATTTGGAAATTATCTTGGAAATTATGTGTTGGTAATAGAAATCTAAACATATACCTCTTGATGAACACTAACATGATAAGATTCAGGATAAAGAATAAATATTATTTGATATTAATAAAAAGGATTGACTACCAATGAATTATTTGTGTATGTAGAATATATTTCCACAGCAAGTTAAGCATCATGAAAAATTTAAATTAATAAATAATATAACATAGCTTCTATATTCAAAACTGACATTTTGTTTGAGGCAATAAGTATTGAAAATGAAATTATGAGATGAAAATGTCATTTATTTAATCTCTCATTTCCAATGTGACTGCTGTGGGTTGATATGAAAAAATTATGAATGGAATTTATTATAAATTAATAATGCTTAAAATCAATACATTCTCAATGCTTTTTGACAAGTATTTTATGCATCTCTTTCCTATCATATTTCCTGTAAGACTATTCCAAATACGCTCTGTTTGTCAACAGATTTTAGTTCCACCCCCCAAACAACACAGTCTGGAGATCAAAAATGGTGTGTGGCTGGGACAAACAATAATGACTGTAACAAAAAGCCAACAAGGCCATTCAACATTCCCGCTCAATATTCAAATATTCCCACTCAATCTTTAGCTCAAACAAATAAAATGTTCCTTTTTTCAAATGTATATTTATTTTTTCTAGAAGAAATATGGGCCTGCTCTTCGAGATGGATACTTTCACAGACAACTTACCTTCTTAAACTTTGATTCATATTTTTTTCTCTTCCATATGTCCTCCATCCTCTACCTATTCAGCTATCTCCCCTTCTTATCAGAAAACAAGCCCAGTTATCAGCTACAAGTACATATAAAAAAATCAATAACTAACAAAGTAATAAAAAAAGAATCTTTTCCTCCTAAAGCAATGGCCCTTTCTCCTCTTATAACCTCTCAACAACAAAAAAAAAAAAATCTACCTGTTAACCCAATTTTATCACCATCACTCTTCACTTTGTATTTTTTGTTCTTTCTTAAGCACTACACAGACAATCTTCTCTTGAAGCTTATCAAAATCTAACTAATAATTCTACTGAAATTATTTTAAAGATCATAGGTCATAAGCTAAGAGACATGATGATATTTATTTTGTGCATTTTTGCTTTAAAAATATTGAGATAAAAATCTTTATCCTTCATAGTGAGAAGTCAAAAACATTGTCTTGACTATAATGAGAAGAAACAAAAATAGCAAATCAGACAATAAAATAATGAGCAAAGAATCTAAAAACACTAATAAAATTAAAATAGAAAATGTATCCAAAAATGATGACAGAAGTTCAAATATGACAGAGATGGCCGTGAATTTAAATAAATTAATCTAATTGAATGGCTCACTTTCTTATAACAGGTTTTAAAAACAAAATTACTTAAGCACGCAATGGGGGGGAGGCAAAATTAAAATAAAATGTTATAGAGAAATTAAAAGCTTACCTGAAGTCTGAAGAACATTTGAGACAATTTTATAAAAGAGAAAAAGAAAAATGAAAGGAAATCTTTTCCTCTTAGCTATTTTTAAATGCATAAGTCTAGAATGTTTTTTAATCAGCTACTACAGTAAAGGTTAACAATTAGATTGATAGTTTCATTTGTAAACATACTTACAGAAAGGTTGATTATTAAAGAAATCTAATAATTAAGGGATTTACTTGTTTAATACATTGAGAAAAATAAGTTGGCCAGTTTACAACTCATACAAAACCAAAATAGATTCCAGAATATTTAAATATTTAAAAACAAAATAGGAAATCAAAAGAAACGTGAAGAAAGTAGAGGTGAATTGTTCATTGATCTTAGGGCGAGAAAATCTGTCCTAAGCTTATAAAGAATGATACAATTTATAAATGCAAATACCAAAAATTTTGGCAATGTAAAAATAAGATCATTTAGATGCAAAGAATGTCATAAATAAATTATAAAGAAATTTTACAACTAGGAACATATGGGCCACAAATATGACAAACAACACTGAGTTAGTACCTTACATGAGGGGGTCTTAAAATAGATGAGAAAACACTAATAAACAAATAAAAAGACCATGAAGCGACAATTCCCAGAATATTCACCCTCATTAATACTGAAAGAAATAAAAATTAAAATTAAAACAGTGACATTATTTCAATGTGAAAATAGCTAAAAATGTTAAAGTTTATAATTCTCAACATGACTGAACATTAGTGAGTGCTTATTGTATAAATTTTAATCTGTTTGGAAATATATGTTAAAAACTTTAATAATATCACTTAATAGAAACAATCTGATACAGATATACATGTGTGACTTTAAGGCATAATAACATTTACCAAATGATTATTTACAGAAGCAAATTTTGGAAGCAATCTTGGATTATTGTTAAGTAAGTTATAAGAACACAAGTATAAGGGAATATAGTACCCATTATAATTTTGCTTGAGATAGAATTCAATGACATGGGAAAATGTTAATTATGTAAAGTTGAATACAAAATGAATATACATTTGAATATATAAATATATATCTGGCAGAGAAATGGAAAATAATACGCCAATATATAAATAATTACTATTAAAATGTAAGATCACAGGTAATTGGTGTTTTCATTTTTATGCTTTCAGTAATAATCCGCAATGACCATGCATTACTTTTGTTATAAGTAAAAAGTAACGTGACAAACAAGTATCGGGAAACAAAGGTGACATGGGAATGAGAGAGCTACCTTCTAGAGACACAGTCTCTGAGGACAGGTGTGATGGCCCTTGGCTGCCCCATAGGCTGTCTTTTGCAGCTGCATCATTTTGGCATTAGCAGCAAAGCAGCAGTGACCAGGTAAAGTCAATTATCCATATCAATTTGTTATATTTGCCATTCTTACTAATTTATTTATTTTTAACTCTATCATATGTCCTCAATGAATATACACATGTGTGTATGTATGTACGTGTATATATATATTATTCTCTTGTGACTAGATATGTTAAGCTAAGGTATGTATATATGATCTAAACTATTAAATCCATGAATCAGAGGGAGTCAACCATGGCTAGACTTCAGAATAACCTTGGAGATTCTTAAAAAACAATGTACCCAAACCTTATCCACAGATACTCTATTCAACAGGTCCGACGGTGGGAATTGAACACCTTGATCGTCAAAAGTTTTACTGTCGCTTTTGTAGGCTTAGTTGAGAAGCCCTGTACCTGGAGAGAGAGAAGGCTTTTCTTTTCTTTTCTTTTTTTTTTTTTTTTAAAGCCATGAATGTGTGAAACCATAATTTTTTTATTTTCGTTATTTATTTTTTTACAGTTTTTGGCTAGGGCTGGGTTTGAACCTGCAACCTCCGGTATATGGGGCCTGCGCCCTACTCACAGGCGCCACCCGAGAGAATGCTTTTCACTCCCTGCATATACTTCACGACTATACTCAGGACTATACTTCAGGACTATACTATACTAACTCTGATAGTACATTTAGATTTGTATTAGAAATACACTATTCAGTTAAGCCACAAAGATTCTTTTTTGGTCCTCTACTTAAAAGGATGCAATATTATAAAGATATTAAAACTAGATATTTTAATTTCCTTGAATTATTATGTTCTTCATTGATGACCAATAACAGTTTTGGGGAATTTTCAATTAATTTAATTCTTTGAGCAACTTTATAAATGGTGAGTTTTGTTTTAGATCAGGGTGTAGGAGGTGCTCTTTGGTGTTAACAAGTCCTCCTAAATTATTAGCAAATATTCCACAACTCTGTGTACATGGAGGTCTCAAACACCTCTGTGCCATGGTCATCCTTTCCCCAAGTGAGTTGGAGGAAAATAGTTTAGAAGAGAGAAGCCTAGGAAAGGCTCCCTCTTCCAGTTAGCTTGAATAGAGTCCACTGTGGGCTTCACTGCGTGCTCATTTATTTATTGTTTTGTATTTCAGGGGTGGTAACAATTTAAAAGCGAGTTTCCTATGAATCTCCAGGCAGAAGATGCACAGTCACTGGTTCTACCTACCCCTGTGCTTTCATTCATCTGCCAGACTCATGCTCCAGTACCTGTAACACTCTTATTATTTTTCATTTCCTGTGAGAGGTTTCCTTAGGGTCTCAAATGAGATCTACCACCATGCTGTTTGCTCTGTTTATTGCAGAACTAAACGAAGCATGCTAGGCAGCATCTGAAAACAATTAAAAATAATTGAAATGAGATGTGGACTCTACTAGTTTCATTAAGCTTTTTATTTCATCTTCTGTACATTGGGGGATTTAGATCCGAACCTCTGATCCCTCTGGCCTCCCGCTGGTAGGAGGGATCCCTCTCCCAGGACAGATAAAGGGCCATCAGTTTCCAATGCTGGTGCTGTGCTTGAAACAACCAGGCAGGGAAAAGGCCTAATCGTTGCCAAGAGGCTTCTGAGGGAGGAGATGGCTCTCTCCACTAGCTGCCTTTGAGCAGCTGCTTTATGAATTAATAAACATCACTATGAATATGCACACTTCCCTTATTAAGAATTCACAAACACATTAATCAGGCAGCTCACATGCAACTCAGGATATTAAAATTAGCTTTTTTTTTTGGAAAGAGTGAGAAAGAATAAAAGAGATAGAGAGAGAGAGAGAGAGAAATACGCCAGGCAGACCTACAGAGAAAGAAGAGACTGAGAGACAGGGAAGACATGAAATTATTTCTTACACTTTTTAATATATATATAATGAGGGGAGACAATAAAAAAGTTTTAAAAAGTTACTGAGATGAGGTCATATTTCAAAAGTCCTTCCTAAGGCAACTTGGATGCAATAGCTTATATATTTTAAAAGTTATATTGGAAACCCAGCTAATGGTTTAGTTATGTCAAAATATCACACATGCTGCCTTTAAATTGGGATCAGATTATTGTGCTCAAATTGTGACTTGTTAATTGACTAGACATGCAACTGAGCAAGTTATTTAATGTTTGTGCATCTCTACCCACCCACCCCCGGCCAAATTGATGCATCATTTTCTATCTCATGGGGTTGTTATAAGCATTAAATAAATCAATGCATGTACATCAGTTTACCTGATCTTTGATGGGTACTAAAAAATACTATTATTTCCTAATGTATTTTAACTCATATATATATTTGAAAATAACCTAATTGCAGATGATCCCAAAATGTAACGGAACTTCGTTTTTTATTGTTCTGCCTCTATGGTTCCAACTAAATGAAGATCAAAAATATTTGGAAAATTTTAGTAGTAAGTAACAATACAAAACATAATACAAATGTTAAAATAATACAGTAATAAAAACTATTTATGTAGCAAAAAATTTATATATTATGCATGCTTTTCTATGGAAGAAAATGGCTATCTCAGAAGACTTGGTTTCTGAATGGCAATAAATAAGTAAATAAATAACACTCTTCCACATTTATTTTTGTAACCAAAAAGGCCGAGAGAAATTTAGCGCAAAGATAATTAATCTTAGTAAGGTCTTTGACATGATTCTGTGACAGGTATGAGGAAATGAGATTAGCACTTACCGTGAAGAATGACTTAGACGTGAACATAGAATACTGTGAGTATGAGAAAGATAAAGGTAGGTATTTTATTAAAGTGATAGCACATGTGAAGATTATTCTTTGGGAAGCACTGAGCATTTGAATGTTTGACAAAAAGCACTGGGAAGATTCAAAATCTATAAATGACCTTTTAATTTTCTCTATTTCAGAAAGATCTGATCACCCCTAGGCTCCCCTCAACATGTTCTTCCCTACCAGCTTTAGAACACTGACACTGAAGTTTGTTTTGGATGATCATATTGATGGAACTCATAGACTTAGAAACCCATTAGTTTCTTCCTAAATTTCTATGAGCAAATTAACTACAAGGGAAATCCAACTTTTTCAGACAGAAGATCCTTTTCACATAGTATTGTAAGTTTATGATTGTTCTCATCAATTCCACGTTAGTTAAGACCACATTCCTTTCTGCCTTGTCTAAGGAGAGACAAGAAATTTCCAATTTCTTCCTCCATACAAAGTATGCTGTTTATGACAACAACCAGAATTTATTAAACACTGTGTGCCACTATTGTTCTCAGTGGTTTATGTGTATTTTCTTATACTGGAGAGTGAGGCTGTGAGGTAGAATAAGACTATTATTTTGAACTTTACATATAAGAACACTATAGGTAAAGAGGAAAAATAACTTATTTATGTAGCAGTTAAAGGCAGATGTAAGAATCAGACCCTGACCTTCTGGCTGTTCCATCTATGTCTTAACCATCACACCTGCTACTCCCCTATGGATCCTGTCCTTATTCCACTGGTCTGATGTGGATGCAAAGTCGAGAAGAGAAGAGAGAGCAGGCGCCTTTAAGGAGGTAAAAGAACGTTCTACCTTAGATATGCCTTTAACTGCTCCATAAATAAGGAGGTAAAAGAATGCTCTCTCACACATTCTGGAAACTAGGAAGCGTAGAATATGAGATAGTTCGTGGTAAGAGATGAAGACCACAGGGTCTGGACACCAACGGTGTCATAATCCCTGTTAAGAAGTATGAACTTTACCCTACGGCTATGTGAAGTTTCTAGAGAGTCTCAGTCATGGTGTTGAAGACTCAAGCTTGAAATTTCAAGCAAACCCTAACCAGAAGTGGAGGAGGAGAAGCAGAGATTGGATAAGGAGCATAATGCCATGGTCCATGCAGAGATAGAGACAGCTATGTTTTGTGTTTGTTTTTGTTTTTGTTTAAGAGACAGAGTCTCACTCTATCGCCCTTGGTAGAGTGCCGAGGTGTCACAGCTCACAGCAACCTCCAGCTCTTGGGCTTAGGTGATTGATTCTCTTGCCTCAACCTCCTGAGTAACTGGAACTACAGGCACCTGCCACAACGCCTGGCTTTTGTTGTTGTTGTTGTTGTTGTTGTTGTTGCAGTTTGGCCGGGTCGAGTTTGAACCCAACACCCTCAGTATATGGGGCCAGTGCCCTACCCACTGAGCCACAGGCACTGCCCAACAGCTGTGTTTTGTGCCTTGAGCACACAAGGAAAATTTCTTAGATGTAGTTAAAGCATATGTATAGATGTGCAGCATCATGAGGAACAGTAGTTGACAGTGTGTATATAAATCATGGTAGGCCCTGAATACACTTTCATTTCTTCACCTCTTTCTTTCACAGAGATAAATGAGCAAATTTCTCTAAATCCTTCTTATACTTAATGTTATATAGATATTCAAGTAAGCAAGTATCAGAAGCCCAGGAAATGATTATTTGCTGTAGGGGAGAAGATTCAAAATTTTATTAGAACATTTGATAGTTTTCAGTGTCACTTTTTTTTGTTATGTGATTCTTCTTTTTCCCAGATCTTTATAACCAAAATTAATTCCCAATACAACATGAAATTACAACCCCCTTGATGGGAATATAATGATTTTAGGATGATTATAGTTCTATCGTTATGTTTCCTGCATCACAAATTTCCTATTTAAACTATTAAGATTGTGTGAAGGAAAGACAGCAAGTAAGACTATACAAAATAATATAAATCACAAAATTCTCTATATTCCTAAAGTCATTTTTTTCATTCATTGTTATTTAGAAATATGGACATTCTACCTATAAGGTAAAATCCCTTTTTGAAATTTAAATATGTGGAAGCGACTCCTGTTGTCATCAGGAAGAAAATGGAAACTAGAATTAGAGAGTAAATAGATGTAGTAATTAACCAGGACAAGAATTAATTTTTATAAAATTGCCTTAGTGTTGGGTAAAAAGATTTTAAAGGTTTGGTATCTTTCTCTGTTAACAGGGAGTGAAAAATAACTGTGAAATGAATAACCGATGACTTGTGCTTTGGAAGGTAGTGACATAGGGAAAATTGAGCTATAAATGCAAATATAGATATATACACAGGTAAAGATACTGATACGGAAACAATTATATATAAATGCATATAAATAAATATGCTTAGGGATGTGCAACAGTTTCTGTATCTATGCTTAGATATTTATCTCTACACGTGTATGTCTACATGTATGTATTTATGTCAGCGGTTCTCAACCTGTGGGTCGTGACCCCTTTGGGGATATAATGACCCTTTCACAGGGGTCGTCTACGACCCTCCTGCATATCAGATATTCACATTATGATTCACAACAGTAGCAAAATTACAGTTATGAAGTAGCAACGAAAATAATTTTATGCTTGGGGTCACCACAACATGAGGAACTGTATTAAAGGGTCGCGGCATTAGGAAGGTTGAGAACCACTAGTTTATGTACACACATGTATATACATATGCAGATGTGTGTGGGTGTATATATACATTTTGGATATTGACAGAGCCTGGGGTGAAAAAGGAATGTTGTAAAATTTACTAACTGTAGAATACAAATGTCATAACACAATAACCAAGAAAATGCCATGAAGGCTATGTTAACCTGCTTGATGAAAATATTTCAAATTGTATATAATACCTTCACATTGTACCCCATGATTGCATTAATGTACACAGCTATGATTTAATTAAAAAAAAAGAAAAGAGGGAAAAATAAATAAATAAATCAGGGGAAAAAAAATGGTTAAACTGGCTTGACACCTGTAGCGTCAGCCACACACACTGAGGCTGGCAGGTTCGAGCCTAGCCTGGGCCACCTAAACAACAATGACAACTGCAACCCCAAAATAGCCAGGCATTGTGGTGGGCACCTGTAGTCCCTGCTACTTGGGAGGCTAAGGCAAGAGAATCACTTAAGCCCCAGACTTTGAGGTTGGTGTGAGCTGTGACACTACAGCAATATAGTGAGACTGTCACATACACAAAAAAAAGATTGGTTAAACTTTAGTTACCTAAACTTAAAACATACTAGTTTTATACATTTTAGGGTCTGTATAGCAAGCCTCAGAACAAGAGGTAATAACACTCAAGTATTCAATTAAGAACATTTGAAAAGAAGAGTAGGCACAAAGGAAACATCATTTAGGATCCAGTCTATCTTTATTTGATAGGTTTTGATTAAACAGATTTAGGGTTAACAGAAAGTGGAAGCATGGGTGATGAATATTATACCACCAAGTTTTCCACAAGAAGGAAGGGTGAATAGAAGACAGTTGCACTTTTTTTAAAAATTAATTTAACGTGTAATGTCACTGAAATTCCCTTTATTTAAAATTCAAGGTTTTAGGATAATTATAAAAATACTTATAAGGGTGCTTTTACGACCCCATTCACAAACACTATTCCTTTTCTATTAAGATGTGGTTACTTAGTGGGAGATTTGATTTCTCTTCCATAATGATGAATATGTTTGTGAATTCCTTCACTTTAAATAATGTTTAAAGAGTCTACAAGATCTAACAACCATTTTTGTAGCATTCTTGCTATGTTGATCTTATGGGATAGTGTTTGGAAGTGTATCTGTTTTAACTTGTTTTGTGTGTCACATAGTATTAATATGTACTTACTTCATGTAGAAATGTAAGCACCCTCTGATAATTTATTGTATTTGAGCTACATAGGTTTAGCATGCCTCATTTTTCCTGGCATTACTCATATCTACCTCCATCCCAAACGTTCTTATGCTTCCGGATTAGCATATGAATTACAAGGAAAAATCAAATACAATGGTCAGTTTAACAATGTGCATTGCCACTGGCCAGGATGGCCCCTAGAGGTTCCCTCAGCTTGGCTAAACTTCAGCAGGTTTCCTCCTTGACCCATGCCCTCCCTTTCCTTAGGGCGTCTACCTTAGGAAGATTGAAGTTATAAATTCTTCCCTTGCCCTTTGAGCCAAAGGGAGAAGATGAGATCTTCTCATCTTCTGGAATCATCTTCTGGAATCATCTTCCAGCTTCTTGACAGTTTCACAACCAGAAATATTTTCTTAAGGACCCAGGAGTCATCCCACTGAAATGTCCTCAAGAAAGATAGCATCCCTATTTCCCATCCTTTGTGGAAGGGAAGGAGCCCAACTTCCATTAACACCACAGATGGCTTAGTCACAATGGCCAGCCTTCCCCCTAAGTCCTCCAATCCTTCTTTACTAGCTCAATCACGTTAAAAACTCTCTGACCCTTTGTTTCCGTGCAGTTGTATTCCATCTCTTTTCCTTTTTTTGTAGTAGTCATCCGATTGCAATCATCTTGAGGGCCTTCTTTGCCTGTTTAACTTATCTGCTACAATTTTTCTTTAACATTACCAAATTTTATGCTTTATAAAAAGATATTGGCAGGGACATTTTCTAAAGTATAGTTAGATTAAACAGCAGAGCTTAATAAAAAAACACAATAAACTTAAAATGTTTATGTACATATTAAAATGATTTTATAGGTTGAATATCATAGAAAAACTCATTAAATCTAAAACATAATGCATTTGATATGGATCCAATGTAATGGAAAAATAATGATATGTGTATTTGCATGTGTACATATACATTGTGAATCAGTACAGAAGAAGAATATAATGGCCATCTCCAGAAAGTAATATTATTTTAAAATTTATAACTTTTTTTGTATTTTTGAATTTTGCCAAAGTTTTAAACTTGTAAATTTAAAATAACATTTAAATTTATCAAATATTTAAATCTTTAACTTTCTCTTTTAGTGTTATGATAAATTCTATCATTGATAACTGGCTCTGAGGGTGTTCATGAATTATACTTGGTGGCTTTCTTTCAAACCCTATTAAGACACCTCATCATTCTCAGAAGAAATAAATTGAAGTGATTGTATTTAGCCTTCTCAGTTTTACAAAGCCAACAAGAAAACTTGTCAATGGAAAATTCAAAACTTCTCTTAGAAGTTTCTTCGAAGTGAATGCTAAGGGAATAGAGGGAATTCCTGAGCTTTAAGGAGTAGAAAATGACTGAATTCATCCCTGTAACAAAGGGGATGGATCTATGTTGATTAAACATGAAGAAATTCCTTTAAAAAAACAACCCTCCATATTTCCAAATTCAAACCTCGTTTGTATACTAGTCAAAGTGAAGCTTTCTTTATAGGAAAAGTAATTTGTCATGTGAATGAACGGATGATTTTCTTTCTTTCTCACATTATCTCTTTTTCCTCCCTGCCCCTTTTTATAAATGGACTTAGGAAAGAAGCATTCAGCAGGACATAACCACAGAACGAGGTGTCTGAATTGCCAGAGAGACCCTCTCTGTCCTTTTTGTACTTAGATAAAAGATATCTATGTTGCCAAGGAGGGTTGGAATTATAATCCAGTGAAGGCTTATAATATGATTGTGCAATAGCATTTGACACATGAAATACATGGAAATTTATTCTCCTCCCTTGAACAATGTGGTTCCTTAGCTATCTTCTGCCAAAATCACTAATATGGATGATCGTTTTTTACTTCTAACATCTGAGTAATAGTGATTAAGTGTTGAAATGAGTCAATGCTGTCTACTATTGTAACTCTAAAAACTGCATTAGAATCTGCTGAGAAATGTAGAGCAAAGTGGTGGGCGTTTTGGGAGTAAAGAGGGAGAAATTTATTTAACTGGCATTCGTATTTCTTACCTCCTTTATTAAGGTCTAGTGAAGCAGAGTATAATCAGCCTTTCTTATTGTCTAACTAGCTATTTGGTACTTGTGACTGCAATTTTTGTCTTTATTTGTTGAATAATAAATACATATTTTATTTATTTATCAGTTATTTTCTTGCTAAAGTCTTTGAGATTTTAAACAGATGGTGATCACTAGGACCACAGCAGTGAAATTATTGTGTTTTCCTGTGTAGATGTAGAGGCTGAAAATTTACCTGTAACTATGGGGTTATGAAAAATGCTTGGTTAGGTGATTTTGTACTACGTGAATGTCTTCAGTGCACTTACACAAACCTAGATGGTACAGCCTACTACACATCTAGGCAATCTGGTATAGCCTCTCACTTCTAGGCAACAAACCTATATAGCATATTAGTATCCTGAAGATTGCAATATTTGTACATTTAAACATATCTAAATAGATAAAATTTTCCATAAAATGATATTATAAAAGATAAAAAAAAACTACAACTATGCACAGGTCTTATCATGCATGGACTTGCAGGACTGGAATTAGCTCAGGTGAGTCAGTGAGTGAGTGGGAAGTGGCTGCAAAGGCCTGGGACATTACTGCATGTACAGCAAAGTCTGCACATCAGCACTGTTCACTCAGGCTATACTAAATTTATAAATCATAATTTTCTTTATTCAATAATAAATTAGCATAGTTTACTGAAACTTTTATAAACTTTTAAATTTTTAATTTTTGTTAAATAACACTTGAAACACAAGCACATTGTACAGTTCAATGTTGGGGACCAGCCCCACACTACACTGTTGAGTTCTTTCTCAGCAACTGGTGGAGATGAGAGCATGAGGGAAAATGAAAAGTGAAGACACAAAGAGAAAGTTTTTAAGAATCTGGTCCAGGGAACTGTCCACCTCCAAGCATTAGGACCAGTGGTGGCCCCTAGCTCTGGGCTAACTCCATTTTTATTACACACATCACTGTTGTAATCATCAATCTAACGGGGGAAGTCTATACCCTTACATCATGATTCTTGCTGGGCTTGCATTTTCTAACCTAACTATTTCTTTAACTAACTACGTTAATTAGACTGATTTACCTCTTACTATTACTACTCTAATTTATTTTTTATCTTAACACAGAGCATGGGAAAGAGAATACAGTCTAGAAGCAGGATGTCAAAGCAGACCCCAATCATACCATGCACACAAATCTCAGGAATGGTGATTAACTGCACCCCCCTCTGGAAAGCTTTGGGCACAGATTAGCTGGCACTTCTGCCCATACCAGGATGAAAGAAGAAAGGAAGTATTTTTCTCCTTATCTACCTGAGAGACTTTTTCTCTCTTAACAAGGATTAGGCATCTACCCTGTCTCCAGTGAGTTTAGCATTTCTTTGCTAACTCCCCAAATGTACTAACTCTCCCTGAAAGGGCAGCCCTGCCTGCAGTGAGCCTTATCTCCCAGTGCTCAGTGGCCTCTGAGCTCAATCGCACTGGGGAGGGGTGAAGCTCTGGCAAGACATTTCAGTTGAAAATGCCAGGCTTTCAGGCTATCACTTTGCAACAGATTTTGGGTTTCTCTAATCCACTTCTCTCCATCTCTGTTCCCTTTTGCCTATCATCTGCAATCATTTTCTTATTTCAATTCCTAACTTACTTACAATAAATAATTGAAAATTGATTTTAAGCTTATTAAATCATTATTTCTAGCAATGTAAGCACATCAAGATATGACTCTTTTCTTTAAGTACCTACATGCCCCCCCGCAGTTGAACGAAGTATTTCTTTTTTATAGTTATTCTATAAGCTTTTTCTATTATGCTTTGAAAAAGAAAACTAAGACATAAACACACATGTTAGCAATTGGCTTACACGAGGTCAGAGTCATTAGCACCACTATTTCCCACTGCCACATCTTGCCCATTGGAAAGTCTATAGGGACGGTAACATGCATGGACCTGTCATCTCCTATGATAACAATGCCTTCTTCTGGAATGCCACTTCAAGGGCATGCTTGAGGCTGTTTGATAGATAACTTAATTTTTTATAAGTAGTAGGAATATTAAGTTCCACAAAGCAGTAACACCATCATTTATTGCCACTATCAAATATCTTGTGCTATACATAATTGTATGTGATATACTTTTATAAAATTGGCATCAGAGATGATTGTTTACACCAGAATCACCACAAACATGTGAATGATGCATTGTGCAATAGGAATTTTTTTAGCTCTACAATAATCTTATAGGGCTTTTGCATACGCAGTTCACTGTTGATCAAAATGTTGTTATGAGATACGTAACTGCTTAATTCTATTTAAACTGAATAGAACACCACTTTCGTCTGTGACTTAGCATATTTGCAAAGTATGTATCTACAAGAGCTACAATATGAACTTCATTTGGACCTTTCCTCAAAGAGCATTATAAAAATTAATCTTATATTATTAAAAGCCAAAGTACTAATGGATGTTTATTTTAGTGTTTGAAAGGCCTACAAGCAGCGGCCATGAAATAGGCTTCAATTTTCCTGATATTCATCTATTTCTTTGAATATTTTAGATTTTTTAAAAAACATTTATTAGAAAACAAATTTATGAGATGTTAATAGAATAGTGTCTATTAATTTCATAAGAAACACTTAATTTTATAAGAAACATGCCTAACTAAAATGAACTGAATTCTTTGAAAGACTCAAGAACTTCTGCCTTCCCCTCTGTGCCAATAGTAACGTTGACTACCTTTGTTTTTTTCTTTCCTTTTTCTTAATTGACAATGTCTATTGATTGACAATTTTCTGCACTCTCTCTCTGAGAATTCAACGTTGGTTTGTTTAACTGGATAATACCAACTTTCATGAAGAGACCATTCCTTGGTAAAAAAAGTGGAAAGGGTATTAACAAAGAAATAATGCAGACAGTGCAAATAATGATTAGAAAAAATGAAAAGGTCAGGAAAATTATTTTGAGAGATAAAATGAAACTGAATTTTTATTATTGGTGATCAGGAAAATCTACAAAGAAAGTAATATTTTGGGGTGATTAGAAAATCTACAAAGAAAGTCATATTTGGGGGGATGTTTAAATATGTCTTCTGTTTCTTTTTTCTTTTTTTTTATTCCCTTGTTTATTGGCTTATAAAATAGTTGATCAAGTCACCATAGTTGAAATGGAGTTTAGTTTAAAGTCCCTTTTTCTTTTTTAAACCTAAACTAATTTTTGTTTTTTTTCTTTTTTTCTTTTTTATTATTTTTTTTTTATTATGAACCAAATGGCTGTGGAACCTTTGCCATAGAGCTGTGACAGCATGTAGCAGCCATCTCTCTAAGACATATACAGAACAGCAGATTTATATTGGATTGTCAGATATAGTCGCTAAGTCTGTCTTACAGACATACTGTCAGTTTTTCACAAGAAATTTTTTTAGGTATTCCAGTGATGCTGTGTAACTTAGTTTTGAGTGGACTCCAAACTAAGAAATGGATGATTATGACATTCTGAAGAAGAGAAAAACTAGGGTTAGAGAGCTATTAGGTCTTTTACAAATCGTTGATGGAAATGGCTTTGCTAACCTAACTATTAACCTTCACCCAGAAACATACCTTTCATCTCTACAGGCTGGCAATTCAGGAAAGGCCAGAATATTCCAATTATCTTCACTGCTAATAGATACGCGATGGTTTCTTTCTCTTGCCATGAGGGATGGAATGTTTTACCCACCTTCAACAATATAAGTGTATTGAAAACAGAGGGGCATGTGGGCCAGCTGGTAAGAAATCAAGTGACTTCACTCTGGTGTTAACATCACAGAAGGACGTGCTGAAGACACTTTTGAGAAAACGTATCTACTTCTTGGCAATTTGGTTCTGATACCTACTGTCATCATTAGTGCCTGCTGGGTGTCTGCAGTCTGCTAAAGAAGCTCCCATCAGTGAAACATGTAGGGAGTAGAAGAAAGATAATGCTCAAATTCTCCATTTTAAATGGTCCTGGGAAAGATGAAAAGCAGACTTATGGCTCCATCGTCAAAAAGAATGTAAAATTCAAAGAACTCTCATTATTAAAGATTGCTAGGTAGCTAAAAACAAACAAACAAACAACAAAAAAAAAAAAAACAGATTTTTTTCCCTCGGGGGTTAAGGGCAAGGTCTACTAAGCAAGACTGAGAATGACAGACTCTGCCTGTGATTTTAGAGTTTGCAATAAAGAAGAAAATGGTGCACGAGAAGATCAGGCATGCTACCTGCGTGGAAACCGTCCCTCCATGAGAAGGCATAAGAAGAAGCAACCTGGCCGTTAGCCAGAGTGGAATTAGTAGTGTCTGTCCATCACCTCTAGGCACCACAATTACTTCCGTCTCTCCAGTCCCTTCTCGCCGTCACAGTATGAGGAAGAGCAGAATCAAGGATGTGCACTTTCCCAGTGCAGCTTCTGGAACCAGAGCAAAACCCATGCAGGGTTTGGAGGAGGGTGGAGCATGTGCAGGGTCCCGAGCCGTGGGTCAGAGATGAGACTATATAACTGAAAAAGACTTGGTGATATTTGGGGGGATGCTTGTTTGTTTTTATCTAAAAGTGAACAGACAGTTATAGATATCCCTGAGTTGCCATTAGGAGCAGAAAAGGGAAATGCTCCAGGGCACCATTAAAGCAAGTCTTCAAGAAAAAGGAAACTATTTTGTTATGGTATCCCATGGAGTTGATCCAGGGCAATAAACCTGAGAGGACTTAAATGAATTTAAACGGAAAAGAAGTATAGAAAATAAGCAAAAAGAGGAATTTTCCATTTTTGGCTCTTCATGTCTTCTTTTTATGAATAAATAAATTCATAAATTTCTGAATTTAACCCACTCACTTGAGCACAACAGAAAGCATGTCACATCCCCCACATGTGACATGTCACATCCACCAGGAGGTGGGTCATTGTCCCCTGTGCAGCACCAAACCAATCTTTAAAGCAGGTTTCAGCTTGTAGATCTAATTTCCCTAGTTCTGTTAAAAACAAAATAAAAGAAGAAAAAGTTAATTTGAGTTTTGCTTCAAGAAGCCTAATTTGTAGAACATAACTGATTCACAGATACATTTTTTTTTTTCAATAAAAGCTATAATTCCAAAAAGATTTGAGCATCAGGAAACAATTTATTATAGCTGAAAGAATATGGGCTTGGGAAACAAATAGATCTGGGATCTAATCATTTTACCACAATTTATTTTTATGAGACATCGAACAAATTTTCTAGCCTTAGTGTACATGGGGGTGAGAGGTATTTTTACGTGGCTGAGGATGAGATTAATTGGAAAACCAAAGGCAGGTAGCACGTATTTATATGGTACCTATCAGCTGATCATACCGCGTCGCTGCTGTACCTTTATTGTAAGCCACGGAGCTGTGAACTAGTGGAGTGTTCACTCCTGCAGGCACATGCTGAGTGACAGGGACTCCCTTGGAAACTGTCCTCTCTAAGGGAAGTCAGAGTCAGAAGAGCACAAGTTTGACAAAGGGCAGAGTTATTCTGGGCACTAAATGACATCAAAAATAGTCTCCAGGCCCAACTCGCCATGTACTGCTGTCAGTTTATGGAGATCCATGAGGTCTCAAAAAGGAAAAGAATAAACAAAAAGAAACTTTCAAAATAAAAGTTTTGTGGAAGGAAAATTCCTGGGATACTGAGAAATCACTAGAATAAATGATATGAGAGGTCTATGTGTCTGACTATAATTATGGATATAAGAGTAAGTGCAAATTATGCTGCATTTTATCTAAAATTGGCTTCAAATCACCTATGAGCAATTTAAATAAGCAAAGCTAAAATGAGGCGTGTTTTCCTTTTTTAAATATCAGTCTTCTTCTCCTTGCAATCTTCACCCATCTCCTTTTCAATTTCGCTTCTGATTCTGATTGATTCTGCTTTCTATACAGTTTCTCTTTCATTACTGTTACTCAGTTTCTGTTAAGTGTCCAATGGAATTTTTTTTTTTTTATTAAATCATAGCTGTGTACATTAATGTGATCATGAGGTAGCATACACTGGTTTCATAGACCATTTGACACATTTTCATCACACTGGAATTTGTTTTTATTAGAAATGTTTCTATGAAACATTATTGCAATTAAGAACTTTGACAGGTTGAAATAATGACTTCTGGAACTGTGCTCAAAGCACACTGTCTTAGATATACTCTATTTGAAATGAATTATTTGTATGTAATAGTAATGATATGCAAAATTTCTATGAATATATATGTATATTCAGTTTACTAAAAGAAAAGTAGCAAGGATTAGAATGTCTCAAATAATTCCATAAGATAAATGTATTTAACCTAATTTAAGCCCTTCCATGGACAGGTATATGAATTCAATCATACTAGATTTCATGAATATCTATCTTTTTTTGCCTGCATATAATACATATTTATTACAGAGAAATTGGAAAACATAAATAAGAAAAAAATTCCAAATCATATTATTACCAGTTTTCTAACGCTTATTATTTTGTGTGTAATAACCCATTACCAGGCAGCACACCACAAACTTTGGCAAGAAATATTTTCTGAAGGGTGCAGATTCTGTGTGTCAGGAAATCGGACAGGGAATTGTGAAATGGCTTGTTCCTGTCCCATGACGTTGAGGTTTCAACCAGGAGGAGAACTGCTGGTGATGTGCTGGGTGGGGGCTGGATTCATCTAGCAGCTTCTTCACACAGAGGTCACTGATTGACCTGAAGACCGGCCTGGGCGGGGATTCCTGACTGGAGTCTGCACCTTCCACATTCAGTCTCTCCACATGCTTTGGGCTTCTCCTAGTATGGTGCACGGGTTCTGAGAAAAATTATCCCAAGAGGAAACTTTTCGAGAACGAGAATGCAAAGAGAAACAGGCAAAAGCTGCATGACTTTTTATGAATTAACTTTAAAATCCACATAGTATTACTTCTGTTGTACTCTAGTGGTCACAGTGGTCACAAGCTTGTCCAGACCCAAGGGGAAGGGGACAGACAAGGCCCTGCCATTCAGGGGCATAAATATCAAAGCATTTTGAGGCAAGGTTTAAACTGTGCACCTCACAAGACTTTTTCGTGTGACCTATAAACTATACCCATGCACACATACATATACATTTAAATATATTAAAAATTTCAAGTGGGGGACGGGGAGAGGAGGGAGCAGGGAGAGTGAAGGAAGGAGGGGGATGGGTGTGCTCTCCCTCGCAGGCACCATGTGAGGGTATATGGCAAACCTCCTGGGTAAGGGGCACAACCACAACTTGGACTTGACCTAACAAACGCTAACAACGTAACCTAATCGTCTGTACCTAAGCTGAAAAAACAAAATAAAAACAAAAATGGCACGATAATATGTAAGCACAATAGTATGTAAGAAAAAAAGTTTTATGGAGATGACTGTTAACTTTCAATAGCCTTTAAATTCTGAGAAGTTCTATTCAAGGATCTTAAAAATTCCAATCCAATTGTTCTGCCAGGTGTACGCTCCCCAGCTCATTTATTTGGGGATGGGAAAAGCAGTTAGTGGATTACTTGTAATTATCCTACAGTTTTAAAATAGAAAAACAAACATAAACTTACCTGATAATTTTATCATGTATGGTAGGTTACACAAAACAGTGAAAGTGCTTATTTTTAATTTCTGTTTATAATTTTTTTTGAGTGTGATACTTCTTGAAACAATCTCCAGGGTGAAGTTCAGGCTTCCTCTTGCATGTCTCACAGTAGAAGATGGTTTCTCTCCCTCCACCCGTCTCATTTCTTCTGCTACAAAGCAGGCAGTCCTTTGTTGATTGTTTTTCATTTTTCATTATAAAATACATCTTCCCATTTAGCCTTTCCTCGGTGTCAAAAGATGACACTCTTTCCCTCTATTTTGAATTTCTGTTCCTCACCTTGCTTACAAGCCGAGTGATGAGATTTCCCCTGTAAGAAAGGTGTGTCTGCACTTTCTCTCCAGTTTTCCTCTTATCTAATGAGTAAAAGGCATAGCCATTCACAACTGCACCTTCCATCAGCCAGAATAATAACTTTTTGCCACCATTTATAGGATCTCCTTGTAAATCTCTAACTTCCACAGTACTGATGAGCCGTGTGCACTCTGCCCATAAACTTTGTGTTTTCTAAAATAATAACTCTCACTTTTTCAAGTTGACCAGCCCATTTCTTTCTACAACCAGCGATCAACCATGTTTCAGGGCCAGCCCTGTCCCTAACCTTCAGTACTCAGTACTCAGCACTGTCCCTTCTTTTCATGGAAGAAAGGCACACACACACACACACACACACACACACACACACACACACACAAAAATGTGTTGATGTCTTCTGACATCAGAGCCAAACAGGAAAATAATCATGTCAGACATGCTCCAATATAGGATCAGAAATTAAAATTGTCATCAAATAGTACATTTTTGAGTTTCGTGAATATTAAGTCAGTCAAACAATAAAATTTTAGAAGGATGCTATCCATTGAGGGTTACAAAATATAAGTCTAAACAGTGACAACCTTTCTAATATCATGGTTATTAAATTTACCTTTTAAATACTTGATGCCCAGGCCTTATGTGAAAAAAAGGAAACTAAATACATCATCTCTAGTATTTTTTAAGGTAGTGTGAATTAAAGATACAAAAAAATGATGATTTGACTTCTTTGTGGTCATAGGCCATAGAGATGGCCTGTCCAACGCTGCCTGTGTGAGGAGTCACGGGGCCTGTGCAGGTGTAGCATCCTGATTGGGTGATCTAGGCTTGGGCCCAGATCTTGCATCTCTCCAAAGCTCCCAAGGGAAGGTGCAGTGTTCTCAGAAAATCATATTTTGGGTAGCAAAGGTTAGAACAGAGGGAAGACTCAAACAGAATACATCCCATATAGACCTTATGATTCATTTAATTTTCTTTAAATTATACAAGAAATGCATGTTCATGATATAAAATTTATGTGTTACAAAAATATATAACTCTATCAGTGACTACTAGCATTTATAGAAGGAGAAATAACATTAGCTAACATTTGTTGATTGATCTTTAAGTACTTTACATATTAATAATTTACAATTAATTCTCGATTATTATTATTATAAATTATAATTACACAATAATTTACAATTAATTCTCGATTTTAGATAATGAGGGAAATACTAATGTCAGCCCCATTTTATAGAGAACAGGAATGAAAATATAGAGGGATCAACTTGCACATAACCACAGAGCAGGGCAGAGCTAGGATTCCAGTCAGCCAGTTGGCTGCATAGCCTTCATTCTGAACCACAGAGGGAGACAGCCTAGTCCATTAATTTGCTCGTCAATATATGCTATCATTTGTGGAGTAGAATCATAATTTTATAACATAGGAGTTATGCCACACATACTTCTTAACTTTTTAAAATTTTGTTTATTCAATTAGTTCTTTTTCATTGCAATAGATTTTTTGCAAGAGTTTTTGTCATATGGTTGGTATGAATTGTTTAATGGTGAAGTTGGGGCTTTGAGTTTACTCATCACCAGAAAAGTACACATTTACCCAGTAAGTAATTTTGACCTCTTACCTGTCTCTCACACCCTCCTTTTCTTACTTTCCACTGTGTACCAGGCCACTTTATGACCACAGAGACCCGTCATTTAGCTCCCACTTATATGTGAGAATATATGGTATTTCATTATAATACCTGAGGCATTTCACTTGGGATATGCGGTTCAGTTCCATATAAGTTGCTGCAAAACACGTTATTTCATTCTCTTTGCTGGCTGAGTGGTATTCCAGAGTGTATGTAAGGAACACACTTTCCTTACCCTTGCCCCACTGAGGGACACGTAGGTTGACTTCATATCTCTGCAGTTGTGCTGTGATAAACGTTCAGGTGGAGGTGATTTTTTCATAAAAACATTTCTTTTCCTTTGTGTAGGTACCCAATAGCAGATTGCTGGATTGAATGGTCAGTCTACTTTCAGTTTTCTGAAGAATATTTGTACATTTTTCCATAGAGATTGTACTAATTTACATTTCTACCAGCAGTGCGTAACTGTTCCCTGTTACCAAATCCATGCCATTGTGTATTGTATTTGAGTTTTTAGTACTGGCCATTCTCACAAGGGCAAAGTGGCATCTCATTGTGGCTTTAATTTGCACTTCCCTGAGGATTAGTATGTTGAGCATTTTTTCATATTTTTGGGGGCAATTTTTCTATCGTCTTTTGTAAAAAAAATCTGTTGAAGTCTTTGCAAGGGTTTTTTTTGTTTGTTTTTTCTTACAGATTTTTTAAAAAATTCTTTGTAGAGTCTTCCCTGGGATCCCCTGGCAGCAGCAGAAGTGGCTGGGCCTGCAGTGGTGTGAGAGTAACAGAAGGAATCTTGTTCTTCACCCATGATCTAGAGAACAGAGGCTGCTTCACTGACGGTGGGATACTTGATTCTCTGCTGGTGAGGTAGATCACAGAACTGACGTCTCAGATGCGAGTGCAGTCACCTTTTCCGGCCTGAAGCAGTGAGCTCTCAGACTCTGTAAGGCAAATTCCTTCCTGTCCTTTATCTCTAGGGCTCCTTTTCGCTGCTTGCTACAGTGTGCCCTGGGGGGGGAGGGCAGCACTTCGTGGGGACTAGAGCAGCAGGGACCCCAAAGCACCTCTGGGTCATGCCAGTGTTTCTCTGATGCAGCCCTGCGGGTGGACACCAGGAGATGGCAGGGGCAACTCCAGGGGTGTGGAGACACAGGGCTCGGCTTTGAGGAAGGGTAGCGTCCTCAGCTGGTGGGTTCTCATAATGGCAGCCCATTGGAGTGAGGGGTGAGCAACCCGGGGTAAGTTCTAAGCCCCATGAAATGCCCTTCAGAGGTGTACAGATCACCACCCATTCCAGTGATAGGAGTCTTTGGGGTAGAGGAGTTCTCCTGTGGTCAGGCTTGCAGCAGTGACAGCAGAGATAGACATTACTGAAATTCTCTCTCTCACCTTTCCCTGAAATACCAAGTCCCCCCAGGCTAGAGCTGATTTCCATTGTGCTCTCTGCTCACATCTGCCTCCTTCCACGCCCCAGATGTTTCCTGTAAGTTCCTCATTAGACTCCAGTGTTCTCTCCTAGATATTCTATTTGAGGAATTATATATCCACCTGGCCTTTCACTCCAGAGAGGACAGGTGTCTGATGTCTCTGGTCCCCCATCTTGAACTCCATCCAGTTTGTGTGCTAATATGTTTTATGATAATTTCTTCCTTTGTTTGTTTGTTTGCAGTTTTTTGGCCAGGGCTGGGTTTCAACCTGCCACCTCCGGCATGTGGGGCCAGGGCCCTACTCCTTTGAGCCACAGGCGCCACCTGATAATTTCTTTTTAATTGAAATCTTCATCTGCATTTGTGTCCTCTTAGCCACTACTGCTGATACTAAATTTTTATGATTCAAATCTTTTACCTCACATTTACGTTTTCTTGAAGAAGTTTCTAAGATATTATCACATAAAAATATAAAGTATGAACTGTGGCAAAAATATTTGTTTCCACGTCCTTTGATTTTCAGTCACACATTTATTCATTCATTGAACAAGAGGTCATTAAATGACCTTCTAAATCTTGGGTACTGAAAATTGCTATTTCCCCTGTTTTCCTTCTCTTCCTTTTGCCTCTGGCCAGTTTACATTTACCCACCGAGATGGGTTGGACTGTGCTGTTCTCAGGCAGCATTCCCAGTCTCCCTCAGATGAAGTGAATTGCTCGCTTGTGAGTGATCTCCCACATCTTTGGTGCTCACTGAGTAGGGCTGGAGGTGGGACCTGAGAATAGTTCTTCCCATATCTTCTTGTCTTACAAAAGAAATTACTGTATTTCTCCAGTTTCATGCATCATAGAATATCATTGATCATTAACTGAAAATTTTGAAGAGGTAATGAAAAAGATAAATTTGTGTTATGAACACCTTGAAAGATTAAGACACAATAAAATAGTGGCTTTTCATTAGTTACGGACCAAAGGAAAGTACAGATCTCACCTCAGGAAATTGAAAACAAACTCTTTTATGCACATGTCCTTGTCCGTAGACTGGAGGGCCATGTTATAGCTACAGTACGAACAGGGGGTGAGCTCTGAATGCCATAAGACGGTATGTTAAGTGGAGTTTCACTGTATATTAGACTTGAAACTCAAGAAGAAGGACATTATTTGCTGATAAGTTTCAGAGAATAAAATGAATGTTGGTTGATTTTTTTTTTTTTTTTTTTTTTTTTTACATTGACGTGAAGAATATTCTAACTCTAAGATCTAAAAATGCCCTCGTTGTCACATGACGCAGTTGCCACTCTGAACTTGATAAAACTCAGCCTGGAAAGGTACTTAAGACCTGAAGGGCCCCTCAGCACAATTTTTATTTTTAATATAAAATGTCATTCTGATATTTTATTATTATCATCTCTTATCATCTATACAATCTTTAAAGATTGTGAGAGATTGTATGATCCTTGGGAAGCCTTCACTAGAGTGAATAAACAGTAAATAAACACAATTTAACAAATCCCCCTATTGTATTCTCCTTTTCACCATTTTTAAAAATAGAAACAACCATCACATTTCAGACATTTTAGTTAGATTCAAGTTAACATGAAGTTCTGAAGAAAGATGAAGTTCTAATTTCCTGCGGTTCACAGGGAAATTTCATTTATGGAGATTTGCTGGGTCTAACACCATATATCATTTCCTAGATGCAAAATAAAGCTTGGGAAGCAGAGATTCAGGAAAAATATTTGTATTATTTTATTTTTCTCATAGAATATAGACATATCATTTTTCTTGTTATGTTTCTGAATATATAGTGAATGGGCTTTCAGCACTAAATCCCAATGCCTTATCATTTGTTTCTAATGCCTTTTCAGCTTTTTTTAAACTGAAGAATTGCTGTGTCCTATAATTTAAAAATAGCATAACAGAAGGAAAAGGTGCAATATAATCAATCTACCCTGATAGACTTCTTAAGAAAGTAATTTAGATCAAACAAGAAGAAATTTTTTTTTATCATAGCCTTTCTACTATTTGAATGAGTCTTTCATTTTATCTATTCATTGTGTGTGTGTGTGTGTGTGTGTGTGTGTGTGTGTGTGTGTGTGTGGTCATATGGTCATTTGGCCAATTTGGGAACTTTTGTTTTTGGTACTGTTAATTAATTCCTTAAGTTTCATAAACTTAAGTGGTTAATATTTGGGTTTTCACATTTCTCTAACATGTTTCCACCCCCTTTCTTCTTTCTTATCAGGCATAAGATACCCCTTTGTCTTGTAACTTTCAAAAAAAGAAAAGTTTTCGTAAGGTAATATATCATGAGAAGAGTATATCAAGTGCTATATCCTCCCTGAGGGATAACAGACTTTCTTTACATTTACTGCAGCCAATAATTGTCTTTACTCAAACACAGAACCTCATTTCATCAAGTGAAACAAAAATTCAACTCAAAGTGCATATTTTTGTTAGTATTTGCAATTTTGGTCTATTTTATTTACACAATTTTAGTCTGTTTTACTTAGGTATTTTATTACATAGAAACAAAATATAAATCTAGTATTCCCCAAACTTTGTTTTAAACAATAATCATTTTATAAATGTTCAACTGAATATGCTGAACTCAACAGATGCTAGTTATTTTTTATTTCATTTATTTATTTTTTGAGACGGAGTCTTGTTCTGTTGTCCTTTCTACACTGCCGTGGTGTCAGCCTCGCTCATAGCAACCTTAAACTCCTGGGTTCAAGTCATCCTCCTGCCTCAACCTCCTGAGTAACTGAGACCATAGGCCCCTGCCATGAAGCCTGGATGATATTTCTATTTTTAGTAAAGACTAGGTCTTGCTTTTAATCAAACTGAACTCAGACTCCTGAGCTCAATGGATCCTCCTACCTCAGCCTCCTAGAGTGTTAGGATTACAAGTGTGAGCCACTGCTCCCGGCCGATATATATTTTTTTAATTCCAGAAGATTACAGGGATGCACATGTTTAGATTATATACATACTATGATATAACTTTGAGAAATCTGAGATTACAGTTTTTAACATTAACAAAAAGAAAAATAAAATCTAACCCTTAGATCTAAATTTTCTTTTGGTTTGGGAGTTGCAGCATTACCCCACTCTGAAGTACGCCAAAAGCACACCTAAGCATAGGCAGGAGGGTAGAAGGGGCATTCAACTATAAGAGTGGTCAACCTATATATCCTTACACTGTCAGAAATAACAAGTTTTCAAGTAAAATCCATCTGTCTATTTTAAGAAATGTTTTATTAGATTCTCTGAGCTATGAAGACCTAGTAGAGGATTTATAGAGACATGCTTAGTAGTTGGAAATAGAAATTTGCAAAATGGAAGAGCTATCCAATCAGAGAAGAGATTTTTTGTTTGTTTTTAAAGAAAATTGGAGCAGTCAATGTGGTAAGATTTTCTTTTCTTTTTTTTTTTTTAACTAAATCATAACTATGTACATTAATGCATTTATGGGGTACAACACGCTAATTTGCTATACAATTTGGCAAGCTTACACAAAACTTTTTAACAAACCAACACCTCACTTACTTATTTGCTGTGGTAAAACATTTATACTCTACTCTTAACAGTAATTTTATTTTTTTATTAAATCATAGCTGTGTACATTAATGCCATCATGGGGTACAATGTACTGGTTTTATATACAATTTGAAACATATTCATCAAACTGGTAAACATAGCCTTTGTGGCATTTTCTTAGTTATTGTGTTAAGACATTTATATTCTACACTTAGTAAATTTCACATGTACCCTTGTAAGATGCACCGTAGGTGTGGTCCCACCAATTTCCCTCCTTCTACCCATTCTCTCTCCTCCCCTCCCTCTCCCCTTTCCCTTTCTTCTTGGGCTATAGTTGGGTTATAGCTTTCATATGATAGCTATAAATTGGTCTCATATTAAGGCTGAGTACATTGGATACTTTTTCTTCCATTCTTGAGATACTTTGCTAAGAAGAATATGTTCCAGCTCCATCCATGTAAACATGAAAGAGGTAAAGTCTTCATCTTTTTTAAGGCTGCATAATATTCCATGGTGTACATATACCACAATTTATTAATCCATTCATAGGTCAATGGGCACTTGGGCTTCTTCTATGACTTAGCAATTATGAAGGGCTGCAATAAACATTCTGGTACAAATGTCTTTGTTATAATGTAATTTTTGACCTTCTGGATATATACCTAGTAGAGGAATTGTAGGATTGAATGGCAGGTCTATTTTTAGATCCCTAAGTGTTTTCTAAACATTTTTCCAAAAGGAAAGTATTAGTTCACATTACCACCAACAGTGTAGAAGAGTTCCCTTTTCTCCACATCCAGGCCAACATCTCTGGTTTTGGGATTTTGTGATGTGGGCTAATCTTACTGGAGTTAGATGATATCTCAAAGTAGTTTTGATTTGTATTTCATTGAAATCTGTTTCTTGGGCAGAGGCAAGATGG
>CAUYPK010086258.1:0-16829 GCA_963574355.1 Loris lydekkerianus | reverse complement strand
TGATCCTTGGGGGAGTTGATCTACTCTGATTATTCATATTGCCAGAGTTTTTCTGTTGATTTTGCCTCATGATTGTTTTTCACCATTGCCTCTGGCCGTCCTCAGAGTTGGGGAGGTGTCTCTCCAAGATTAGACCCCAGCAGGATCACTCTATTGTTGCTGGATCTTTGTAGGGAGTGACCTTGTGTAGTTCCTCTGGGGCTGCTCAGCTAGGGAGTTCTGGTTATGGAAGCAGCTCCGGCATGAGACACACCCAGATCCAGCAACAGGGTGGGAGGTGGTGTGCATAGTTCTGGGAGTGCCTGGCGCCCAGTGACTTTGGCACAGAGAGCCCAAGGCTCCAGCAGTCTCTGGCCAAGAGAGGGGCTCTGCACAGATGCAGGGAGGGCATGCAGCTCCAGAGGGCACGCAGCTACCCATATCCCTGGCCAGATGAGAGGGCCATTGTGGAAGCTGGGAGGACACAGGAGGGAGGACGCAGGGTTGTGCAGCTCCCACAGTTCCTGGTCAGGGCATGCGGAGGCCCGGTTGGTACAGGGTCGCGACACAGATCTTATGGAGGTCCAGGCAGCGCCAAGCCCAGGAGTATGAGGTTGCTATGAACTGTGACACCACAGCACTCTACCAAGGGCAATAGCCTGAGCCTCCAGTGTGTCAAAACCATCTCACTTTGCCCCTAAGGGTTAAGACTGTAAGGCAGCTCAGTCCCAGCCTTTAGGCTACTCAGTCACTAGGTTACTAGGTCCCACCCAATTCTTGCTCTGGGACCCTGAGTGCAGAGCTTGCTGGGGCAGTTCTCTCACACAGTGGCTCCCTGCAGCCCAGCTCAGCGGCTCTATCTGGGGCCCCAGACAATGCCCAAAGTTCTCCGCACTCCTTCTCAAGCTCTCCCCAAGGCAGTTCAACTGAGTGCCAAGTCCACCAACACTGAAATAGTTCACAGGTAAGGCCTTTCCAGTTTGCGATCTCACTGCTGCTTGTACTTACGGTTGCCAGCATGATTAGGTCGATCGAACACACACAACCACTTGCCAGTTTCCCACTGTTTTTGTCCTCCTCTTGGGGTCCAGAAGTCCCTTGCTGATTCCCTGTATCCTCAAAGGGATGATTATAGGCAGATCCCACCAGCCAGAAATGCCTGGAGTCTTATCTCCCCAGACTCACTGTGCCCAGTTGCAGGGAAGCTATTACTCGGCCACCATCTTTAATCTCTCTCCCTTTTTATTTATTTATTTATTTATTTTTTTTTTTTGTGACAGAATCTCACTCTGTTGTCTTAGGCTAGTGTACTATGGTATTATGGCTTACAGCAACCTTAAACCTTAAACTCTTGGGCTCAAGTGATCCTCTTGCCTCAGCCTCCCAAGTAGCTGGGACTATAGGCACTCTGTACAATTCCCATCTAGGTTTTCTATTTTTGGTAGAGACGGGGGTCTTGCTCAGACTGGTTTTAAACTCCTAACCTCAAGTGATCCTCCTGCCTCAGTCTCCCAGAGTGCTAGGATTACAAGAGTGAGCCACCGTGCCAGGCCAATGATTATTCCTTATTATGCTTATCTGTATTTTCTAATACTTTTATAATGTCCTCGTATAATAATATTAGTGCAGAGTTTCTCAACCTCAGTACTGTTGACATTTTTTGCCAGATAATTCTTCCACCACGGGAAGTAGTAAGATAAAGGGGCTTTTTCTTTATTATGTATTCTGATTTTGATAAAGATACTTTTTTTGTTGTGGGGGCTGTTTTATGCAGTGCAGGATATTTAGCAACAACCTTGGCCTCTGCTCACTAGATGCCCAGAGCACCCCCAAGTTGTGACAATCAAAAATGTCTCTAGGTATTTCCAAATGAGAAATAGGTCTGAGTACAAATAAATAAACAAAGCAATGGTTTCTTTTTCTTCCTTTTCCTAGATATTTCCAAATGAGAAGTAGAGGGGGTCAAAAGTGCCCCCAGTTGACGACTACTATACTAGTAGAACAGACAATACCAAATAATGTAATAATATAAATACAGAGTCCACAACAACAATAAAAATCCTATTGCTGGTTTTGGGGTATGAGTCCTGACACAAGAAACAACGTGGTTCATCATGAAGTTAATTTTAATACCAGCAGGGAACTGGGCTAGCCTTCGGGGGTCCTCAACTCTGCTTTCTCAATGCATATTTATGATTTCATTTTAGTCCTTGTTGATTTACTTCCATTACCCCATAAAAACCCTGACACTTTCTTTCTATTGTCCTTGAAACACAGTGTAAATTCCTCATGAGTATGTAGTTAAAGACTGGCCTCCAAGGGGGCGAAGACAGCACAAATGGGTCTTCTTCCCCTGAGGACAGCAGAGGAAGAGGGAGCAGGACGATTCTCTGGGGCAGGATGGGAATTACAGCTACACCTTCACCCACACTGCTACCTGCTGGACCAGTTGGGAGTGACCTTCAGAACCCTCCCTGCCCTTCCTCTGGCTGCTGGAACACATTACCAAATGCTTGGTGGCCTAAAACAACACACATTTATTCTCTCACAGTTCAGAGGTCAGAAGTCCAAAATCAAGTTTACTAAGCCATAGTCTAGGTGTTTGCAGGGCAGTGCCCTTAATAAAGAATCCATTTTCTTACTTTTACTAGCCTCTAAAGCTTCATTCTTTGGCTCATGGGGCTCATGGCCTCTTCCTCCATCTCCAAAGTCAGCAGTGTAGATTACTGCTTCAGCAGCCACGTTGCCCCCTTCTGTGCTAAACCTCTCTCCACTTCCATTTTACAAGAACTCTAGCGATTACATTTAGAGCCTGCTGGGGTAATCTCACTATCTCATGGTCCTTAGCTTAATCACATTTCTAATGTCCTTTTTGCCGTATTAAGTAACATTCACAGGTTTGGGGATTAGGACCTAGATAGCCTAGGGGGACATTATTAAACCTACCACACACCTCCTGCAATCAACTCATTCCCAGAGTAACCGCTACTTAAATTTTCAGACCTGGAAGTTTTTTGTTTTGTTTTTTTTTTTAACCTGAATGACAAAATAGAAACAAACAAACAAACAAAGCTTTTTCTAAGTGTTTTTCATTTGATTTTCACGACAATCCTTCAAGGTAAGCAGGATTTGCGTTCCCTAGAAGCAAGCCCCAAGGCAGGGAGCTAAGTGCACATATTTCAGTTGGGAAGTTATCCTAGAAATTTCACATAGGCTGGGAATGGGGAGTGGACTAGAGAGGGAAGGACACCAATTTGGGGTGTGAAGTCATCCAGTATTCCCTGTATTCCCTGGGAAATTGGAGCTCAAATCCCCCTGCAGATTCTGAGAAATCTCATACAGGCCTCAGTTATCCCAACCACGGCTGAAGAAATTGGGATTTTAGGCACAACTCCCTGTCCCCTCTTGATGGAGGGCAGCGTCAGAGCCCTTGACTCTTCTGCATTTCTACCTTGCCTTGCCTTTGTGGCCACGGTTCTTTCTCAGCCAGCAAGAGCTCAGAGTTACAGTTGTTTTCAGCAAACAGTCTAAGTGCGGAGGTGAATGCCAAGAGCATTGACCAGGGCAACAAGGGTGTCTGCTAGGACCTCTATTTACCAATGAGACTCATCTATTCTCTCACCAAATGTTTACAGAGTGCTCGCTTACTCCTGGCCAGAAAGACAGTATGCCAGGTGCTGGAACCCACACACAGACAAAGCCTCCCTGCCCATGAGAAGCTTTCGGTGTGGACAGACATGTAAAGAGATGAACTGTCATTCACTATGGTAAGTGCTATGCCAGAACTATAAACATTTGTACCTGGCACATTAAAAGGTAAGCAATAAAAATTGATTTTTAAAAACGAGGCATCATAAAACACAGAAGACCTCTGTTTGGAGGAGTCAGAGGGAGAGACAAAGGCCCATCTCCATCATTAGAGCCAGGCACCCAAATAAGGCACTTAAATGACACAGTAAAATACCAAGTGATGGGCCAAGGTCACCTGGCCTGTCAATATCAGAGCCAGGACAAGAATACACATTTTCTGACCATTGGTTGGATCCTTCCGCTCCAACTAGTGGTCTCTAGGAGATAAGCCTAGCACCAATCATAATGCCCAGCTCCTGGTAGGTACCCATGAAGTAGAAACAGAACATTTGCTTGACCAAGTGACAGGTGTAAAGGATGGCACCCAGCTATGAGCCACAGTGGAGATGTTCAGAAGAAGGGGAGGGTGACCTGCCTGGGCAATGCATCTGCACGGGGTTAGGTAGCATCTACACGAGGTTAGGGGATGCTTAGAGACCCCTTTTATATGGGACCATAGGGAGTGGGCAAAATCCGCAGCTTGCCTGGAAAGTTAGGGTTCTTTGGAGGGAACTTCTCAGAGGGTGGGCTAGCCAGATCCTTTGTGTCTTTCTTAGGAGGTGAAGAGAAGGAGGGAGAGGGGAAAGGGTTTGTGTGTGGCTGTGTTAGGCCCCCCCAACAGAAAGTACAACCTGGTACACATTTACAGTCACTCCCCATTCCCATCCCTACATACTCTGTACTGTGTTCTGCACAATCTATGGAACTCTAATAACCTAAACTCTCATGACTATATAGTATCCCTAGGCCTACACAACCATTACTCTGTCTCTGTAGATTTGCCTTTTCTGAACATTTTGTACAAATGGAATTACACAATATGTGTTCTTTTGTGTCTGGCTTCTGTCACTGAGTATAATGTTTTGGAGGTTCTTCAGTGTCGTAGCATGTACTAATGTTTTGTTAATCTTCATTTCCAAATAGTATTCCATTGTATGGTTATACCACACTTTGTTTATGTATTAATCATTGATAGACATTTGGGTTGTTTCAACTTTTTGACTATTCTGAATAACAGTTTTGAACATCTATGTACAAGTTTTTAAGTAAATATCTGTTTTCATTTCTTTGGGGTAGATACTTAGGAGCAGAATTTCTGGATAATATGGTAACTCTATGTATAACTTTGTGAGAAGCCGCTAAACTGCTCACAAAAATAGATAACTCCATTCTATACTTTCATTTTTGGTTTTGTTTTTGTTTTTTTTTTTTGTAGACAGACAGAGTCTTACTTTATCTCTCTCGGTATATACTTTCATTTTTATCCTAAATTATTTCACAATAAATTATAGACCTTAAGATATGCCACTTATCAAAAAGAAAAAAAGGTATTATCTCACCTAACAAATTATCAATAATTCTTACTATCCCAAAATTCAAATTTCCACTATGGTCCCCCAAAGATATGAATATTTGAGTCACTAAAAAGTAACATCTTCCTTTGAAAATCAATGAAGTGGCTTTCGATTTATTTATATAGTAGGCTCCTGTGAGTTTTGTAAGTGTGGCTGAGCGACTGAATGAATCGACTGGCTGTTGGCTTAGTCTTGGGCAGGCTAGCTTTAGATGACAAGCTAGACTATTAGATTCATCTCCTGTAAATTTGGAGTGGAGATGTTGCGGAAGCCAAGGAGGATAGCAAGGTAAACTTGGGGAATGAGGCCAACATATCAGGCCATGAGAAAGAAGCAGCAACAGCAGCAGCCAAGGGAGAATGGGAGGAAAGTCAGCAGATGTGCTGAAAGAAGTTGAGATGAGAACACTTGAGAGGACAGGAGTAACCCCTGTCCCTGGTGGTTCTCCATTTCCCAGTCATAGCTGTAGAGAGGAAGAACATCGTTCCTACTCCTGCTTTCCATAGTGAGCAATTTTTCCTAACACCATCTCGGCCTCTCCACTCTGGAGAGGTGAGTTATCTAACTAGTAAATTTGGAAAGAATAGCTAGCTGTGTGTGGTTTGTTCCTGCTCCTGGAAGGAGCTGCTTAGAGGAAACATGGAGCCAGCTTTGCCCCTTACAAGGAAGGCATGTTCTGCTGCCCCTCCAGGTGGGGTCTGTCCAGGTCTAGTGTTCTAGGAATGGGATAAGTCAACCAAATTCCAAAGTCGGAATTAGCAAGTATGCTTAGCCAACAGACTGAAAGTCATGTCCTCCAGCCTGGTCTCTATCAGTATTAAAGGCTGTATTTTGGCCTCAACTGACCATTCCTTATCTAGATTTACCTTAAATGGCTTTTTCTTCCTTAAAATCAAAGACTCTTGGGTAGCAAAAGGCATTTCTCTGCAAGAGATTCCCAAAAGATAAACTGTCTACTGGCTGTTTAAGCTTGCATTATATTACTAATTTGGAAGCAGTGATGCAGGTGGGCAGAGGGAGCCTTAGTCCACGTTAATATTGACATTAACTTTTGTTGAAGTGTCATGTACATAGAAAAATGAGCACATCTGAATGGATTTTCACAAGTAGAACCTGCTCATTTAACCAGCAGCCAGAACAGAAAGGAAGACATTTTAGCAGCCCAGAAACCCCCTGTGCTCCTCTTCAGACAAGCTCTTGGTTTGATCCCACAGAGGGATATTCTTCCACTGTGTGCGATTTTGTAAAACTCAAAGGATAATCTTATGTCCAAAGTTTTGGGGACATCATCACCATCAGGTCCATGTAACACATAGAGCAATACTATAATGCAGCATTATAAGAGATTTTAGCAAATCTGAAAAAATTACACATATTTCTTCATCAATTAGATCTCGTCCACTTTCTACCTTTCAGAGATTGCTCAATATTTCTGCTCTGCTGATGACTTTCTTTCTGTATTCCAGGGTTATGGTGTCATTAATCTTAAAATACACATTCACACAAATCCCTACTCCCATTCCCCAATTTTGGTAGCCCAAGGAAGGGAAGGCGTATGTGTGGAGTCTGCTATCTTGATCCAATCTGAAACTTCATTTTTCATGACTATATAATATCTCAATGTGCTGATGTTACATAATTCATACAACTAATTCATTTTTAAATCTTGGCATATGATTCTAATTGTTTCTGAAGAAACCCTTTTAATGCCCATTGAATAAAATAATAAAAAGAATTGGTGGCTTCTGTGCTTTCAGAAACATGTACATTATCCAAAGGTCAAATGGTCAAATGTGTCATTGCACCAATATGTTTACTACAAGAGAATAAGAAAACCATATCATGGGAACATATTGGTCAAAGGGCACAGCATTTCAGTTAAACAGGAAGGATAAGTTCAAGAGATCTATAATATATTTGTATGTATAGGTGACTGCAGTTCACCTACAATAACAATACATTGCAGACCTGAAAGATACAATGCATTGATAAGAAAGTATATTTTAAGTGCTCTCATTGCAAAAGGAGGTATGTGAGGTAATACATATGTTATATAACTTGACTTAGCCATTCCACAATATCAAAACATCATGTTGTATACCACAAATATATACAATTTTTATCAATTAAAAAATACATTTAAAAAGACAGATCAATCTTTTGGGGAATCAAACCTCATCCAAATTCTCTG
Organism: Loris lydekkerianus; assembly: GCA_963574355.1. Lineage (NCBI taxonomy): Eukaryota > Metazoa > Chordata > Mammalia > Primates > Lorisidae > Loris > Loris lydekkerianus. Next base: position 9,455 of record CAUYPK010086258.1, on the reverse strand, counting down.
TTTCCAATGTTTAATGGTTCAGATCAGTCTATTTTCTTACCCTTTCTTTTTTTTCTGTTCCAAAATCTTGTGTAGAATCAAAAGAGAGACAATGTGGAGAAAGATCTAAGCTGTTGAATAAGCTCAGTCCTGGAGAGCAAATGGATATTTAGTAGAAACCACTCAAATATCTAAAAAGTTTTCATCTTTCAAGCCATTAATCTAACAATTTTAACTCACTTTATTTTTAACCTAATAAGAGATTTATGAAATCTTTGTACTGTGTTCTGCACAATCTATGGAACGCTAATGAGCTGCAAGAGGTTTTCAAACTAACTCAGCACTGGAAAAACAATAAAAGCTATCTTACATCTCTGGAAGCCCAAGTGAAATTAGAAACATTAGGGATATAAATACAGCCTTTAGCAGAGATCTTAGTCACTTCCCATGAGGTGGATAAGATGAAAGGAGATGCAGGAGGCAGGAACACAACCAGGCACATAGGACACTCTCAATGAATACTTGTTAAGTAAAACAATAGCCAGAAAGAAAAAAATCAAAACTCCAGGTATATCAAAGCAGTCACGTTTAAGTCAGCTGGGGAAAGTAGTATATTTAGTATTTCCTGAAGAAATGTCAAAAGTGATTAGCATCAACTTGGGAGGAACCTCAAGGTCCAACCCCACTTCAACATGAAAATTTATTTGCTTTCTTCCAAATTTTATCTTTTCCTGATTTATTCCATATCCTTTCCTTCTGTGAAAAAGTGCTAGAATGATGAAGGAGACAGGAGAAACTTAGGGAAAATGCAAAGTTGGGAAAAATTGAATTTATTCCTTCTGTCTTTCAAGTGTTTATAAATCATTCATTCAACTACCACATACTGAGCACTTGGTATATATGAGTGACCATCCTTTAACATAATAAAACCTCTTATCATAAAATAATAGTAAAAAATTGAAAATTTCACAAATACATAAAGAAAATAATTACAATTATATAATGTAGGTCCCACCTACATTAGATATAATTACTGCTAATATTTGAAGAGTATTTCCTTTCAGTCTTTTTTAATTAGATTCTTTAGTAATTAGGATTCTATTATACATAGATTTCTTTTTATTCTTAGGCTTTTCATTTAACATCATTTTCATAGATAATTAAAACATTTTAAATATGATTTCATGGATCCATTTTATTCCCTCAACTAAATATGTGGTATCCCCCCAATGCATGTATTACAATATATGTAATCTTTCCTCTCTTGTTGGACATTGAAGGTTTTTTAACATTTTGCTATTATGGCATTGTAAATTATTGCTTTTTACATAAATGTTTTTGTGCCATTGATTACTACCATAGAAAATATTGCTAGAATCATAATGCCTGGACCAAGTAGGTCATGATAAGCCCTACAGCTCAGCACTATCCAGTAGAACATTGTGCAGTGATGAAATGTTTTATATCTGCACTGTCCAATATGGTAGCCAATAGCCATATGCGACTACTCTCACCTGAAATGTGGATAGCACAATTGAAAAACTGAATTTTTAATTTTATTTGATGTTAATTAACTTAAAGTCTCATGAGGCTAATGGCAACAGTATTAGACAATACAGTACATAGCTAGTGTGAGGTCTTATTTGACTTTTGGAGACTTCAGTAAAATAATCTCACATTCTGGTTCCATAGCCTGGAGACAAAGAATGTTCTCAGTCTGAAGATGATAATGATGATTTTGTTTATGCCTCTTGAACTGTGTCCTGTTGTCATGCTGTGTGGTCTCAGCTGACATGAAGCAAGCTATGAGCAAGACTGGATCAGCCTTATGAAAATAAGCCTTCTGTATGTATAGTGAATCTGGAAAGAGGCTATTTTGTTTCCAAAGGGTTGGATGTGACCCTCCCTCACTCAGACATTTTGATCTCCAATTGTGTGTGTATTGGTGAGGCTAGAGGACTTCCCTCTACATCTTGGCATAAAATGCTAATTAATTTACCTGTATGATGTCTGGGTTGGGAATACACATCCATTATTGATATTTTTCAATATAATGATCATTCAAAACATATGAACTTTCCAAGGTTCTTAATTTCTTCCAGTCAAAAGGTAGTCCTGATACCTTCCCACTATTAATATCTGTAAGTGTTCGCCTTTGTGCAACATTCCCCAGCACTAATATTATTTTTTACATTCACAAATTTCATGGATATAAATGTTATATCATTGTCATCTGAATTTGCATTTCTTACATTTCCCTGTGCAAAATGTTATTACAGCTCCCATCTTTTAATAAGTTTTCTCTTGACCCCACACCTCCACCTCCTGTTATAATCTCGTTTCTCTGTTTCTCCTCTGCTCCAGCAAAACTCTTTGGGTTATCTCTGCTCTCTCCCTCCAATTTCTCTTTTTCCTTTCTCTCTTGAACTCATTTCAAGCAAGCCTTTAGCAGCTCCACACACAACACAGGAAGAGCTCTTGTCAAGGTGACCAATGCCGCCATGTCGCTAAATCTGGTGGTCATTTTTAGTCCTTATCACGTTTGATGTACCAGCAGAATTGATGCAATCACCCCTCCCTTCTTGAAATACTTTCTTCTTTTGGCTTCTTGGACATCTTTTCATTTGCTCACCTCAGCGGTCATTTCTTCCTAGTCTCTTTGCTGGTTCCTTCTCATTCCCCCAGCATCAAAATTCTTTTGTTACCTATACATTTAAAAAGATGTATATTTTATGAAATACCTAGGAATATACCTAACAAAGGAGGTGAAGGACCTCTGTAAAGAAAATTATGAAATCCTAAGAAAGGAAATAGCAGAGGATATTAACAAATGAAAGAACATACCATGCTCATGGCTGGGAAGAATGAACATTGTTAAAATGTTCTTCCCAAAGTAATCTACCTATTCAATGCCATCCCTATTAAGATACCAACATCGTACTTTCAAGATTTGGGAAAAATGATTCTGCATTTTGTATGGAACCAGAAAATAACCTGTATAGTTAAGGCAGTTCTTAGTAATAAAAACAAAGCTGGGGGCATCACCATACCAGATTTTAGGCTGCACTACAAAGCCATAGTACTCATGCCAGGCAGCATGTTACTGGCACAAAAATAGATTCATAGACATTTGGAACCGAACAGAAAGCCAGAAAATGAAACTAACATCTTACAACTACCTAATCTTTGATAAACCAAACAAGAACATACCTTGGGGGAAAGACTCCCTATTCAACAAATGGTGCTGGGAGAACTAGATAGCCACACGTAAAAGACTAAACTGGACCCACACCTTTCTCCACTCAAGAATTGATTAAAGATGGATTAAAATTGATTCAAGATGGATAAAGGACTTAAATTTAAGGCATGGAACAATAAAAATCCTCAAAAAAAGCATAGGAAAAATACTGGAAGATATCGGCCTGGAGAAAGACTTCATGAAGAAGACTGCCATGGCAATTGCAACAACAAAAAAAAATAGACAAATGGGGCTTACTTAAACTGAAAAGCTTCTGTACAGCTAAGGAGACAACAACCAAAGCAAATAGACAACCTACACAATGGGAAAGGATATTTGCATATTTTGAATCAAACAAGAGCTTGGTAACTAGGATCTACAGAGAACTCAAATTAATCCACATGAAAAAAGCCAACAGTCCCATATATCAATGGGCAAGAGACATGAATAGAACCTTCTCTAAAGAAGACAGACGAATGACTAACATATGAAAAAATGCTCATCATCCCTAATTAATAGAGAAATGCAAATCAAAACCACCCTGAGATACCATCTAACCCCAGTGAGAATGGCCCACATCACAAAATCACAAAACTGCAGATGCTGGCATGGATATGGAGAGAAGGGAACACTTTTACACCTCTGGTGGGACTGCAAACTAATACAACCTTTCTGGAAGGAAGTATGGAGAACCTTCAAAGCACTCAAGCTAGACCTCCCATTTGATCCTGCAATCCCATTACTGAGCATCTACCCGGAAAGAAAAAACTCCGTTTATCATAAGGACACTTGCAGTAGACTGTTTATTGCAACTCAATTTTTTTTAATTTTTTTTATTGTTAAATCATAGCTGTGTACATTTGTGCAATCAAGAGGTACAATGTGCTGGTTTCATATACAATCTGAAATATTCTCATCAAACTGTTCAACGTAGCCTTCATGGCATTTTCTTAGTTATTGTATGTAGACATTTGTATCCTGCATTAAGTAGGTTTCACCTGTACCCATTCTAAGATGCACCATAGGTGTGGCCCCACCCATTACCCTCTCTCCACCCTGACTTCCCCCCTCCCTTCCCTTTCCTTGGCCCTTTCCCCATATTCTTGTGCTATAGTTGGGTTATAGCCTTCATATGAAAGCTATAAATTAGCTTCATAGTAGGGCTGAGTACATTGGATACTTTTTCTTCCATTCTTGAGATAATTTGCTAAGAAGAATATGATCCAACTTCATCCACATAAGCATGAAAGAGGTAAAGTCTCCATCTTTCTTTAAGGCTGCATAATATTCCATAGTATACATGTACCACAATTTGCTAGTCCATTTGTGGGTCAATGGGCACTTGAGCTTCTTCCATGACTTAGCAATTTATTGCAGCTCAATTTACAATTGCCAAAATGTGGAAACAGCCTAAATGCCCACCAACCCAGGAATGGATGAACAAGCTGTGGTATATGTACACTATGGACTACTATTCAGTCATTAAAAAAATGGAGACTTTACAGCCTTTGTATTACCCTGGATTGAAGTGGAACACATTTTCCTTAGTATAGTATTACAAGAATGGAGAAGCATGAATCCTATGTACTGAATTTTGATATGAGGACAATTAATGACAATTAATGACATGGTGGTGGGGGGGGAAGGGAGAGCAGAGAGAGAAAGAAGGAGGTAGGGGTGAGGAAAGGAAGAACAGAGAGAGGGAAGGAGCGAGGGGGTGGGGTCTTGGTGTGTGCCACACCTTTTGGGGACAAGACACGATTGTAAGAGGGCCTTTACCTAACAAATGTAATCAGTGTAACCTGGTTTCTTGCACCCTCAATGAATCTCCAACAATAAAAAAAAAACCTGTACATTTTTAATATATACAGCTCTTTGAGTTTGTGAATAATTATACAGCCATAATACCTCACCACTGCCAAGGCCACAGACACATATTGAGAGCCTATCTCTCTCTCTTTTTTTTTTTTTTTTTAAAGTAACCTTTTCTAGAAAATTTCAAGCATAAAATACAGTATGGTTAGCTAAACACTATGCTATGTAGTAGATACCTAAATTGTATCTTTTGACTATCATTTTCCCTCCTTCCAAAAGACCCTGCCAACCACCATTCTATACTCTGGTTCCACAAGTTTGACTATTTTAGACTCCACATAGAAATGAGGTCATGTGGTATTTGTATTTCAGTGTTTGGCTTATTTTCCTTAGTATAATGTTCTCTGGGTTCATTCATGTTGTTTCAAGTGACAGAATTTCCTTCTTTTTAAATAATATTCTATTTCATGTATATGGCCACATTTTCTCTATCCGTTTATCCACTGATGAGCATTTAGGTAGTTTCCGTATCTTGTATTGTGAATAATGCTGCAATAAACATGAGAGTGCAGGTATCTCTTAGAGTTCCTGAATTCAATTCCTTTGGATAAATACTCAGAAGTAGAATTGCCAGAAAATACTACTTTTAATTTTTTGAGGAACTTCATAACTGTTTCCCTAAGGGCTATACCAATTTATATTCCCACCAACAACAGTGTATCAGGGTTCCCTTTCTCCATGTTCTCTTCAAAACCTATATTCCCTCTTTTTAATAACAGCCACTCTAACAGATACGAGGTAATATCTCATGATGGCTTTAATTTGCATCTCTCTGATGATTAGTGATGTTGAGCATTTTTTCATATACCTGTTGGCCATTTATATGTCCTCTTTGGAAAAACATCTACTTAGGTACTTTGCCCATTTTTGAATTGAGTTGTTTTATTCCTGATTCCAGATTGAGCTATTTGAAGTACTTGTACATTTTAGATGTTAACTCTTTATCAGATACATGGTTGGCAGATATTTTCTCCCACATTGTGAGTTATCTCTTCACTCTGTTAGTTGTTTCCTTTGCTGTATAGAAACCTTTTAGTTTGATATAATCTCACTTGTCTATTGCTTTTGTTGTCTGTGCTTTGGGGATCATATTTTTTTAAAAAAAATCATTTACCCAGGCCAACAGAGCACACTCTTGCTCTCTCTCTCTCTCTCTCTCTTTTTTATCATTTTATAATTTCAGGTCTGTTTCAGTCTTTAATTCATTTTGAGTTGATTCTTCCATATGGTATAGATAACAGCCTAATTTTATTCTTTCAAATATGGATATCCAGTTTTCCCAATGCCAATTTTTGGAAACTATCTTTTTACCGTTTTGCATTCTAAGCACCCCTGTTGCAAATTAGTGAACTATATATGCATGAGTTTATTTCTGGGCTCTCTATTCTGTTCCATTGGTCTATGAATCTGTTTTTATGACAGTACCATACTGTTTTAAATACTATATCTTCGTGATATAATTTGAAATCAGGAAGTGTGATAACTTCAGCTTTGTTCTGCTTAATCAAGATTGCTTTGGCTATTTGATGTCTTCTAGGGTTCTATATGAAATAATAGATTGTTTTTCTACTCTTTTTTCTTTTTTTTTTTTTTTAGACAGAGCCTCAAGCTGCTGCCCTGGGTAGAGTGCTGTGGCATCACCACTCACAGCAACCTCCAACCCCTGGGCTTAAGAGATTCTCTGGCCTCTACCTCCCAAGTAGCTGGGACTACAGGCGCCCATCACAACACTGGCTATTTTTTTATTGTAGTTGTCATTGTTGTTTGGCAGGCCCAGGCTGGATTCGAACCCACTAGCTCCTGGTGTATGTGGCTAGTGCCTTAGCCACTTGAGCTATAGGCACTGAGCCTGTTTTTCTATTTTTGTGGAAAAATACCATTAGAATTTTTGACAGGGATTGCATTTAATCTGTAGATTCCTTTAAGTAGTTTGAAAATTTTAATGATATTAATTTTTCCAATTCATGAACATGGGATATCTTTCCATTTATTTGTGTCTCCTTCAATTTTTTTATCAATATTTTATGATTTGCAGTGTATAGATCTTTTATTTCCTTGGTCAAATTAATTCCTAAGTGTTTTATTCTTTTTGATGCTATTAATTATTTTCCTAATTTTTTTTTTCACACATTCACTTTATTGTATAAAAATGTAACTGATTTTGTATGTTGATTTTGTCTCCTTTACTAAATTTGTTTATTGGTTCTAACAGTTTTGAGGGGAGTTTTTAGGGGTTTCTACATATAAGGTCACATCATCTGCAAACAGACAAATTAACTTCTCCCTTTCTGATTTGGATGCCTTTCATTTCTTCTCTTGACTAATTGCTCTTGCTAGGAATTCCAGTATTGTGTTGAATAGAAATTAGAGTTGGCATCCTTGTCTGGTTCCTGATCTTAGAAGAAAAGTTTTCAGCTTTTTACCATTGAGTGCAGTGTTAGCTGTAGGTTTTACATATATGACCTTTATTATGTTGAGGTATTTTCCTTTTATACCTAGTTTGTTGAAAGTTTTTATGAAACATTGTTCAATTTTGTCAAATTCTCTTTCTGCATGTATTGAGATGATATGATTTTTACCCTTCATTTTGTTTATGTGGTTATCACATTCATTGATTTGTGTATGGGAAACATTCTTGCATCCAGGATAAATGTCACTTGATCATGGTGTATGATCCTCTTGTGTTGCTGCATTCAGTTTGCTAGTATTTTGCTGATGATGTTCATAACATTGTTCATCAGAGATATTAGCCTGTAATTGTTTTTTCTTGTCATGTCCTTTCCTGGCTTTGGTATCAGAATAATACCAGCCTCATAAGTCTGGAAGTGTCTCTTCCTCTTTGATCTTGTAGAAGAGTTTGAGAAAGATTAACATTAATTCTTGAAATGTTTGGTTGGTAGAATTCACTAGTGACACCATTAGGTCCTAGGCTTTTGTTTTGTTGTGAAGTTTTTTGATTACTGATTTAATCCTTAATCATTATTATTAGTCTGTTTAGATATTCTATATCTTTATGATTCAGTCTTGGTTATATGATTCATTCCTGGTTATATGTTTCTAAGAATTTATCCATTTATTTTAGGTCATCCAATTTGTTGGTGTACTGCTGTTCATAGTAGTCTCCTAAGAACCGTTGTATTTCTGTGGTATCAGTTTTAATGTTTTTTCTTTCATTAATAATATTATCTATTCAATTCTTCTCTTTTTTCCCCAGTCTACCTAAAGTTTTGTTAATTTTTGTATCTTCTTTTAAAAAAACTCAACTCTTAGTTTTATTAATCTCCTTGATTATTATTTCTTTTATCTTTATTATTTCCTTCCTTTCACTAACTTTGAACTTAGTTTGTTCTTTTTCTAGTCCCTTGAGATACAAAGTTGGGTTGTTTATTTGAAATCTTTCTTTTTTCTTAATGTAGGCATTTGTTGCTATAAAATTGCCTCTTAGCATTGCTTTTGCTGTATCATATAAGTTTGGTACCTTGTGTTTTTATTTTTGTTTCTTTCAGATACTTTTTAATTTCCCTTTTGATTTCTTTTTTGAACCATTGTTGTTCATGGGCATGTTGTTTAATTTCCATGTATTTGTGGACTTTTTGATTTTTCTCATTATTGATTTCTATTAATATGTCATACCATGTAATTAGAAAAGATATCTGATATAATTTTAGTCCTCCTAAAATGTTAAGATTTGTTTTATGACCTAACATGATATATCCTGGAGAATATTCCATATACTCTTGAGAAGAATGTAAATTCTAGATAGAAGGCTCTGTATATGTCTGTTTCATCCATTTGATCTATAGTATTCAGTTTTATAGTGTTCAGTCTGGTGTTTTTATTTTTTAAGTAATTTTATGACTAAATAATCTTTCCATTGCTGAAAGAGGGAGACTGAAAAATTCTACTATTATTGTATTTCTGTCTGTTTCTCCCTTCACTTTTGTTAACATTGGCCGTATATATTTAGATGCTCCTATGTTGGGGAGATATATACAAATATATATATATATATATATATATATATATATATATAATTTTTATATTCTCCTGATTAAATAATCTGTTTATCATTGTACAATGAATTTCTTTGCCTCTTATAATAATTTTTTTATTTTATTTTATTTTTATTATAGATAAAAATATGCACCATAGATGTGGCACAACTCATCATCCTCCTTCCACCCAAACCTCCCACCTCCCTTCACATTACTTGGTCCTTTCATCATATTCTTGTGGTATAGTTTGGTTATAGCCTTCATGTGAAAGCTATAGTTTACCTTCATAGTAGGGCTGAGTACATTGGATACTTTCTTCCATTCCTGGGATACTTTGCTAAGGAGAATATGTTCCAGCTCCATCCATG
>CAUYPK010086257.1:0-28125 GCA_963574355.1 Loris lydekkerianus | reverse complement strand
TGTCCCCGCTTTGGGAATCTTACCCGTCATTGGTGCTATGGAGGGCGGTGAAGAATAATAGTTAGATTCTTGGTTAATGAGCCGGTGATATTGGACCTCGACCTGATTTAACTGCCTCTAACCTTTTTTTTGGGATACAGGGGCCAAAGGTGAAGGGTAAATAAGGGTAGCAGGGAAAGAAGGTAGGGTGAAAAACCATGTAGGCCCATTCACAGGGGATTTTCTAGAATTTCTTTTCTTCTCTTTTCTAGATCTTCTTGGAGTGTTTTGATCTTGTTTTGCACGATCTCAAATCTGTTGGCATAAAAGTAGCACTTCTCATGTAAAAATAAACAGATGCCTCCCTTTTTGGCAGTTAATAGGACTAATCCCCTTCTTGTTGGGGCAAGTATTTAAAGTCTCTTGCCGAAACCCAAATGGTTTTTTTTTTTTTTTTTTAATTTTTTTTATAGATAAAAATATGCACCATAGATGTCTGAGGTGACCTTTTATCTTTTAATCAGTAAAGTTGCCAGTGATTTTGGTCTGGTGGAAAATAAAGCCTCAAATGTGGCAGTTTATTTTTCTCTAGGATTTTAAACAATTTTCTATCAAAATTAATTCTTTTCCTAACATTGCTTTACTAGTTAATAAATATATGAATACCAAGTTCCTCAAATTCTCATTTCAATTGGCTTCAACATCTTAATGGCTACTCATTAATTTCATGTGTTTATATTTGCATGAGAGTCATGATTTTACATTTTGTTATTTATTTTTGGTATATTATGCACATTGGTGGGGGAGCATATGAAATTTTGTTATATGAATAGAATGTGTAATAGTCCTGCAAATGTATTTAGGGTGTCTGCCATCTGAGTATTTGTCATTTATGCATGGAGGGTACATTCAAGTCCTCTTTTTTTTTTTCTTTTTTTTTTGAAACATACAAAATGACTGTTGTTCAGTTTAGTTACCCTACTCTGCTACAAACATTAGAAATTACTTCTTCTATTTAATTGTAGGTTTGCTATTAATTGCTATTAATTCACCTCTCTCCCACCTACACACCTTTCCTAGGCTCTATTATCTACCATTCCTCTTTTAATTTCCACATGATCAACTTTATTAGCTCACATGCATGACTGAGAACATGTAATATTTGTCTTTCTGTGCCTAACTTATTTAATATAATGACCTCCAGTTCCATCCATGTTGCTACAAATTACATTACTTCATTCTTTTTTTTTATGACTGAATAGTTTACCATTGCATATATGTACCACATTTTCTTTATCCATTCAACCATGATAGACACTTAGGTCAATTTCACATCTTGGCTGCTGTGAATAGTGCTATAATAATCATGGAAGTGCAGACATCTTTTTGATATATTGATTTCATTTCCTTTAAATGAATACCAAGTAATGGGATTGCTGGATCATAGGGTAGGTCCAGTTTTAGTTTTTTAAAAAATCTCCACACTGTTTTTCACAGTGGCTGTACCAATTTATGTTCCAATCAAATGTATTCCATTTTATATGAGTTCTCACTAATATCTGTTGTTTTCTATCATTTTAGAAATAGCCATTCTAATAGTGATAAGATGATATCTTATTGTGGTTTTGATAATTAGTGATATTGAGCACTTTTTCACATGCCTTTTGGCCATTGCTTTCTTTTGAGAAATGTCAACTCATGTTTTTTGTCCATTTTTAATAGAATCATTTTGTTTTTTACTGTTGAGTTGCTGAGTTCCTTATATAGTCTAGATATTAGTCCCTTGTTCGATAGTTTACAAATAATTTCTCCCATCCCACAGGATGTCTCTTAACTCTATTGATTGTTTCCTTTGCTGTGCCAAAGCTTTTAATATAGTTTCATTCATCTATTTTTGTTTTGTACCTGGTGCTTTTGGGGTCATCTCCAAAATATCTATACCTAGACCTATGTCCTAAAGATTTTTCTTTTGTTCTTTTGTGTATTTTTATAGTTTTTGATCATATGTTTAAGATTTTAACCCATCTTTAGTTGATTTTTGTATGTGGTAAGAGATAGCAGTCCAGTTTCATTCTTCTGCATATAGTTCTCCAATTTTCCTTGCACCATTTATTGAAGAGAATGTCCCTTCCCCAATGCACATTATTGATGGATTTGTTGAAAATCAGTTGCCTGAATTATGTTGATTTATTTCTGGATTCTCTATTCTATTCCATTGTTTGATGTGTCTATTTTTTAGATAGAAACCATGTTGTTCTGGTTACTACATCTTTGCAATAAGTTTTGAAGTCAGATAAGTGTGATTCTTCTGTCTTTTTTCTTTTTTTCAGGATTGCTTTAAGTATTTGGATTTTTTTTTTGTTCCATGTGAATTTTAGGATTGTTCTGTCTATTTCAGTGAAAAAAATCATTGGTATTTCTATAGGGGTTGCATTGAAGATGTAGATTGCTTTGGGTAGGATGCTCATTTTAATAATATTAATTCTTGCGATCCAAGAGCATGAGATGTGTTTCCATTTGTGTCTTCTCTAATTTCTTTCATTACATTTTGTAGTTTTCCTTGTAGAGATAATTTACATCCTTGGCTGTATTTATTCCTACGTATTTTTGTAGTTATTGTAAATGATACTGCCTTCTTGATCTTGATTTCTTTTTTGGCTGTATCATCATTGGTATATAGAAATGCTACAGATTTTTGTGCATTGGCTTTGTATTCTGCAACTTTACTGAATTTGTTCTAAAAAATTTTTTGTGGCATCTTGGTTTTTCAAGATATAAGAACATGTCATCTGCAAAGAAGGCAATTTTATTTCCTCTTTTCCAATTTAGATAATATTATATTTTATGCTTGAATAAGGTATTTACTTATGTTTATGTATTTATAGACTCATCTTACCCAAGGATCTGGTCTTTAGTTTGAATGCAGCACCCAGAGGTGACCAGGTTTTTGAAGAATGATTCATGCTAACTAATCTTGAGAAAAGACGGATGTGAAACAGTGACAAATATATTTATTGACATCTGAAGATGTGATGTAGTTATGTACAAAATACTCATAATGCCAAGTTAGATCCCTTATCTAGGCTATCAAGAAATCCAGAAGGCCAAGTTAGCCATAAAAATAATTCTTGGTGAGAAAAAAAAAAAAAAAAAAAAGACACTTAGAATTAGAAAATTTTAATAGAAAAATTGTTTGGTCTGTGGAAAAGCCAGTTGCGGTTGCTAATCTCCTTTTATCACTGGCTCCCTCCCTTTGTAGGCTTATTTAACATGTTCTGTGACCCAAGAGGCTGACCTCTATGGCCTGATTCACCTGGTCAGCACTTTCAAATTTAGTTTCAAATTTGATTCAATCAAAGAGAGGCACTGGAAAAAGACTGGAGTACACAAGGATATGAAGCCTGGGGATTTCACCTTGCTCTCTCTCTGCTTTGGAACCAATGTCTCCACCACCAGCAGCAGCACCTGCACCATCACTCCTTCCCCATGCCCCTCTACCACGTCTTTATCTTTTAATCAGGATCTCAGCTTATTATTTTCTTCCCTTTGCCTTCCCTTGGTCAGTAACATCTAGTCTTTGGATACCTCAACAGATTCTGTCAATTTCCTTAAACTAGGAATGGTTCTAAACAATTATGAAAATATTTGCTCCATTAAGATCTTTGTTCTTCGAACCAGCTCTCCTCCTCAACCAGCCCTCCACAGAGATAGCAGAATTAGTTCTTAATACACCATCTTCTTTCTTTATAATTTATATGACCCACTTTAATTCTATCTTTGCTTCTCATATTGTCTCCCAAAGTATAATACTAAGCAGTATTTCTTCCTTCAAATCATATATTTAGATGAATTTGGAATTTCTAAGATATTCCCTATTCTTTCATGCCCATTCTATATGTCTTCCTGAAATACCCCTTTTCCTATTTTATCTACTAATGACACTTTTCATATCAACCTGCCAAACCATATTTTTTGAAGACTACCATGGTCTATAATGCAATAAATTTGAAGGAAGATGAAAATTAATAACTCTCATGCCTTTGCACACACAGGGTATCCCTGAATACCAACTCATTATAAAATTCAACAGTAAATTATACAGCCACCAGTATATTACCATCTATATCTTTTGGCCCTTTCCAAATATTGAATGTTCCCTAATCAATGGCACTTCTAGTACACCTGCTCTATTTCATTTACATTGTACAAAAATAGCACCTTTAGATTAAAATGAAGCCTAATGTTTTGCCATGGCAACCTTCTTTTTTATAGTACTTTAAACATAATTTTCTACCATATGTCTCAGTGTATCCAAGCATCTCTCAGACCCAAATTAGCATTCAATTTTTTATGGTCACTTTTTACATACTTTTCCTACCTGACCAACAACTTGGAGGCTCTCAGTCTGGCGATCTCACATCCTTAGACAACAATGACAGCTGTAAATTATCCTCATCATGTAAAAAAAAAAAAAGGGTGATGACTAGAAATGTGGTGTTATAAGGCATTTTTATTATCCATGACCATTTTGTGGAGACTCCAGCTAGAGATTGCTGCAACACTCAATCTTAAAGAACCAGCTCAAACAGAACTTCCATTATAACTTCCTTCTGGACTGCCCTTATTCCAGAGAGTATCTATTACTTTCTCTGTATTATGAATACTTTGTAAATGCCTCTACTATAACACTTCTCACATGGTACTGTTAGTATATGTTTACACGTATGTATTTATTGTTATGTTGTGAGTACTTAAGCCTAGGTCATGTCTGAGTTATCTTTGTATCTCTAGCCTCTAACATTATGATGCATGTTGAATACCAAATATAATGAAAGCTTAGCAGTATCTGATTCTCCTTCAGGAGTCGCTGAACTGATTTCTGCAATCTTAGTTCTAGCATTTTATTTCTTGTTGCATAAGCAAACAAACAAACAATAATACCTTTATAATCTCACATTTTTCTTTTCTTCCTTCTACTGAACTTGTTACGATTTTTTTTAAAATTGAAGCTAACACATTGGCTATTGGCAACCAACCCCCTCCCTCTTTCTTGACACATTAAGAAACTTGAAATTTAGTTCTGCCAATACATATTTGAAATGACATGAATTCTGCTTTAGACAGTATATAGTCCAGTATGAAGTTAAAAATTGTCTTCAAGGCATTCCAATTTATGGATTTCATATGACTATAAATTAATTTTTGCTTTTGTTTGTTTGTTTGTTTGTTTAGAGACATAATCTCACTATGTTGCCCAGGCTGGAGTGCAGTGGCTATTCACAGGTGTCATTCTACTACTAATCAGCATGGGAGTTTTGACCTGCTCCATTTTCAACCTGGCCAGTTCACCCCTCCTTAGGCAACCTAGTGGTCCCCTGCTCGAGGGAGGTCATTGTATTGAGGCAAAACTTAGGGTGGAAACACCCATCATATTGGCATAGCACACTACAGCCCAGAACTCCTAGACTCAGGCTATCCCCATCTCAGCCTCCCAAGTAGCTGAACTACAGGTATGTGCCACCATACTCGGCTATATTTTTAGGTTTGTAAAAGTATATGGAGGAAGAAAGAGACATGATTATTCTTTACCATGTGGCCAGGAATTGAGATTGTGTTTTCTTCTTTTCCTTGCCCCTGCTCCTCTCCTTATTACAAATTAGTGTCATAGAATTTAAAAATGAGAGGGGATCTTAAGGGTTATTTGACCAATACAGTATAATTAAAAGCAGATATTGATTAGGCAACATGAATTTTCCAAGAAGGACAAAAGAACAGGAAACCTAAGTGCTAGCCTTCTCAGTTCAGTTGCTTTGGGCTGCAAAGTGTAAAGTAATAAATAAATAAATAAAGCAAGCCAAATGTAGCTTCTAGAACTTCTTTTCCATATATTAAATCTTAGCTCTAAATTTGCTCAGTGTAGAGTCTATTCTCAGGCAGGATATCTCCTTGTGGTTCCCTGTGACTATAATCAGTTCTTAGTTTACATCCATCCTTGTTCATAGCCAGCAGGAGATAAGATCTCTCCCTGCATTCCAAATGTGACTGTTGAGATTCACTGCAACCACATATCTCAGCTCACCTGATTACTGAGCCACATGGATGTGAGACACAGACTGGTTATTCTAGGCTCTATACCCATGACTACAGATGGAATGACAGAGAAGGAAATGGATGCTGGAAAGACAACAAACATATGATCTTTTAGTGTCTAATTACAGGAGCTGCTTTTCAAATCTAAACAGATCCAATCAATTTACTTGTCTTTTCACCTAAAGGGTTATCCTTTAAATTTCAAAAACTTTTTAATTAATATAACTATATATTTTATTCTTTATCATATATTATTTTATAATTTAGCCCTTCTGGAATGATGCTGTCCTTTTGTCAAGGCTGTGAGTTGTATAGCCTCCCACACTTCTTTGTGTCCTCGGTAAATGCACCACATGGGGCTATGCATGCCATAAATATGGGTTAAAAAGGCAGTGAATTGGTATGAATTACTATCTAGAAGATTATTTTCTTCTATCAAGAGACACTTTATCTTTTTCAGTTTATTTTTCGTGTTCCAAGCATTGATATCCAAGATCTGCAGTGATTTAGTTCATTGTATGGCTTTGAATTTATCATTTAGTTTTGGACTTTGCTTTTTTGAAAAAAACAATCACATTTGGAACACATTCTTTGTTCTGCATGCATAATTAAAATTTAAACCCTAGTCATTTTCATGAGGACTTTGTCAACTCAATTACAATTTAATTAATTTGATTTTGTGTTTACAGGAAGGTCTGCTGCGGGTTAAACTTGCAAGTAGGACTGCAGATTCACTTAGTGATGTTGAAGCCATAAGAATGATACATTAGGAATTATAGATGCTTAGGAAAGGAAAATGACATTTTTTGATGAAATAAGTTCCTAAATCTCTATCTTTGAAAATTTTCTCTTCCTTTTTCCCTCTTGCCCACACACACCTGTCAGTGACTGTAGAAATGTACTTTAACAAAAAGGAAGCAAACTATAGAAGGAATCTATTTGAACATTCATATATTACAGCATACACCCAGTCACTCCATAATATTGTTGCCTGGATATAAACTTTGCCTCAGCTATCTTTCAACATCTGGATGAAATGGGGAAATTTTATCCAATAGTAACAAGGCTATGCCCACCTGCATTTCCAGGTATACTATCTGGACCCTTATATTCTAGCCACTATTACCTTTTAACATCCTTGACACACATCTCAAGGCCATACTATGAGCTGTGGCCTATTCCTAGAATGTTTTTTCCTTTCCTTTTCACATGGTTAATTCCAACTTAGATTGCAGCCTTCAACACAAATATCACTTGCTCAGACGTTCTTCCTGGCCCATTAATCTAAGTTAGCCTATTGTGTTATAGCACTCAATAGTTTTCCTTTATAGCTTTTGTCCACATTTGTAATTCAATGCTTATCTGTATTTTTATTCAGTTGCTATCTTCTTTCTATACTTCTATGAGGCAGGAAACAAAATTTATTTGGTTCACAACTATACACCCATAGCATAGAACAGATCTTGGCTGTAGCAGGCACCTAATAATGAAACCTTGTGTTTGAAAGATGCAACTTTCAGTATCTTACTGAGTAATCACAAGAGCCATCTAAGGCTCACTGTTGTATAGTTTCCAAAAGTAAGTGTCATTAATCTCTTTCTTCTCTGTATGTGCCTACTGCTCCACCTATCAAGAAATGAAATCAATTTTCCTTTCCTTGAATCTGGACTGGGCTTCAGAGCTTATTTGGACAACGAAATGTGCAGAGGGTGATGTTGTTCCACTTCTAGGGCTAACCTTTTAAAGGTCCTACATCATCTTCTTTCTCCTCCTTAGAAACCAGCCACATACTGAAAAGAAAACCAGAAAAAAACATGGATGATGACAAAGTAAATAGGGAGAGATAGAAACGGAGGCAGAGACCACATGGAGGAGTACTGAGGGGCCAAATATGTTGAGACAACTTTCTCAGACCTTCTAGGCCAACCCAGCTGCTAGCTAAATGCAGCCCAAGTAATGACCCCAGCCAGCGCCAGTAGGACAGAAGAACCTTCCTGCTGAACTCTGCTTGAACTGCTAACAGAAGGACTTTAAAAATGATAAACTGTTGTTCTTTTAGGTTGTGGGTGTTGTATTATGTAGCCATAGAAAGCTAAAACTGTGGCCAACCAGGAATTATCAACACCCATCTTAAAGAAAAGAAAGTGAATTTCAGGGGAATTTAGACAACTTTCCCAAGGTCACATCACTAGTAAAGGGTAGTATCGAGAGAGAGAGAGAGAGAGAGAGAGAGAGAGAGAGAGAGAAAGAGAGAGTGTTATACATTTTCTTTTTTTCAGATTCTTAGTCTTGGGATTTTTCTTCAACATCACACATGCTCATTTCATTGCCAGTCTAATATATTGTCTGAATTTCTAAATAACTGTAATGTCAGAAATATTTATTGTATTTTATAAAATACAGACTATAACAGGGAAATTGGAATGATTTGTGAAATGGAGCGATAATAGACTGACAATCAGAAGACCTGGGCTAGGGACTGCAGTTACCACACTCAGCTCTGAACACAGTTACTGCATTTATTAAATAAGGACAATGGAACTCATCTCCAAGGCCTGTGGTAAACATTAAATAAGATCATGTATTTGAAAGCTCTTTGTAAGCTATAAAGAGTAATAGACATGTTAGCAAATAATCATCTGGAAATTTTAGAATTTCATTTGGAACCCTTTGAATTATTTAAAGGTTTACTGATTTTGCAATTACCATGGGGTGTGATGTTTATGCTGACTCATTAGAATGAGAATAACATTATTCAATTGTGATTCTAGAAGACACTTAAGCTCTGAGGAAGAAACAAATTATTTGTTTGAATTTTAGTAATTATCAAAGAAAATAACCCAATCTTTGATAAGGCATAGTGCTACTCACTAATTCTGAAGGTTTCACAACCCCAGGAAGGTCCCTTATTCTCTGAATGTCATAGGCTCAGGGATGAAATTAAAAAACACTTTCATCTATAATTGTGTCCTCATAGCTGGTTTATATCAGGGGTGAGGACCATTCATTAATCAAATGACTGAAAAGCTTTACTTTGCCTAAAACTGAAGAAAAGAGGGCTAGTATAAAGTATTGGAAGCTGAAAGAAAGAAAGAAAGAAAGAAAGAAAGAAAGAAAAAGAAAAAAAAGAGCCAGTTCTCCAGGGGTTGATTGTGGGAAAGGAAATGAAGAAAAGGTTAAAATAGTGAAGAAATATTTTTATAAATTTCATATTTGGGCCTGGTATCAGAGCAATCTCAGAATTTAATTAGGTAAAAATAATTACTATATTTTCTTTATTCATCAGTTTCACGTCACTTGGTCTGACCCCTAAATACCTCTCTATGACTATTTGAAGGTAGTGCTAATCAATTTTGCTGAAAACAAAACCAGAGAATTCAGAAATAGTTGTAGTTGACCTTGATGCTCTGCCTGCAGATTTCTGGACTGAAAAATAATGGCAGCAGCCGTGATAGACTAACTAGTCTTCCAGGATATGAATCTCTGTTGCTTTTACACCCTGAAGCCATATATCATTTCTGAAACCAAACTAATCCTGCTAGTCTTACTCCTGCCAGGTCAGTGAGTAGTTCATCTTCTTCCATAGCATTAAGGGAGAGAAATCTTCTCAATGGGCAGAAAACAATTTAAACTCAGTGACACCTAAGAGAAGAAAACAAATTGACTGTAAGCCATGTATACTGCAGCCCAGAGATGAGGATGAAATTGAAATTAAAATAAACAAACAAAAAGTAAGCTATCAATTATCTTATAAATATACGTTTCAAAGAAGGATCACAGGAGAGGAGGAGAGCTCTGCAAGACACGAAGATCAAATCCCACTCTTTCATGGATTAAGGTATAATTTTTTTTCATTTATTTATCCCGCTCTTCTATGGATTAAGATATAATTGAATACTGACTTCTTGCCAATCAGGCATTCAAGTACCTGAAATGTAAATATCAGCTCAGCAGTTTCCTAAACTCTTCAATCACCAAAAGCACCAAAGTGTCTTGTAAAAAACACAAATTTGTAATCTCTACTCAGTATTCTGATTTGTTGGTAGGTGAATCACTTGACTAGAGAATCTTAAAGTCCTTTTAGAAGCTCCAAAACCTATGAGTTATATTTATCATATATATAGCTTATTATCACACACAGAAAACTAAAAATTGACAAAATCTAGGTGATAAAATCAGAGGGAAATGGAAAAATCTTACTTTTTATATCCTTTAATTTCTCAGAAAGAAAGGTAGATTTTTAAGATGATAGTGAATTTTTGAAATTCAGTATTTGCTGATATATTATCCTATTGGCTTTTCTCAATATGGTTTACACTTCAAGGTTCTATAAGCCCATCGTGAATCTAAGATCTGCTAAGTCCATCTCCCTTCATTGAAGTATTACCTTACCCTGAAGGATTCCTACAGAACGGAGCCTCTTAAGAGGTTGAGAACATTTGTTAAAAATCTTTGATTTCCAAAAACAACCTTTCCTGTATTTCATTCTACCACCTATTGCTTTTGCTAAACCTTCAAAGAATCAGTACTACTGCTATTTCTATGCCTGTTGATCTTGGCAGCTAGAAATATACTTGGGGGAAATAATGTGAAGAACAAATAACTTCCACTTTCCACTCAAAACAATAGAAGTGAGGAAGGTAGAACTGAAAGGGAGCTAGTAATGCCCAAATGCAGTCCATCAATTGCTCTGGGTACTGTTGCTGTGTCTGTTCATACGCATGTGTGTTAAAAACTGCACAGACTGAGTTTGAGTGTGTCTGCTCTTCCTTCTTCTGTTTTCTGTCTGCAGGCACTCCCACTCCTTGGGTACCAGTGCTTTTAAGTTTTCTTGCTTTTTGAGTTAAACTAATGCACAATAAGGCATTATGGAGTTAAAGTCTTGGCCAAATTCCATAATTTCTATTTACAAAAATGATCTAGCATATGACATATTTTAACCACCCCCCACAAAAGTCCCAACTTGTAAATTTTAGGCCTCAGTAGATATTTTGGGAAGGGTTGTCATATGATGTGTGCAAAGTGTGTTTTTTCCCCCCTACATGTCATGTAAGAAAATTCTTGGTTTAAAACCCTTTCCATTCCAATTTCTCTGTTACTCACATACTCCCCAGCTCTTATTTATTTTGGGTGGGTTCTCCTGTAAGCACAATCACCTGCTCACATCAAAACACATGGCCTGCAGAGAAAAAGAAAAAGTACAAACCACTCTGTTTTCTGGAGTCCATACTCCATGATGAAATGCATCAGACAGGCTCCAACAGAGAAGTGTGCAAAGAAAGGCAAGCAAAAAAACATGTCAGACATCTTTTGATATTAGAGTGAAATAGGAAAATCATTATTCTGGATGAGAGCCAACAGAGGATTGGGAATTACATGAGATCACAGATGCCCCACAAGTTGTAAATTTCAATCTCATACACAGAAAATTTCTTATAGAATACATTTCAAAACCTTCCTCTTAGAAATTGCCTTAAATGGTCAAGGGAAAATTTAAATAGGAAAAATTAAATCTTCATGGGTTATCCAACTAGATGACAGTGAACTTACACATTGTAAAATAGAAATATTGACCAGCTATAGAGCAGATAAGAACAAACTTGTTTCCTAAGATATTACCTCTTTTCCAAAGATAAGTAATATAATATTATAGAGATTAAAATGATGGAGAATGAGATCTGAAGGCGACCACAGGGTGTGTTAGAAGTGAGATTAATCTCACTCTTTTAGGAGTAAAGGTATCTGAAAGAATCAAGAACATTCCGAGACAGTGTTAGTCGGAGTACAAGAGTAAATTCTAAGGTGTATACCAAAAAACTCAGAGTGATCCTTGATTTCTCATAGGGTGAATACACTAGACCCAAAACAAGCTACTTTTGAAAAAAAGTGGGGGGCTCTATTTATAATTTATAAACAAATGTAAAAGTGGAGTGTCCTCCACACATACAGTTGTTCAGTTAACTCTACTTTCAAATAAATAAGGTAGTAGTTACCTGTCTATAATAGCTAAGATTTTCTTCAGTCTGGGAGAATACTTGTAAGTCTGAAGGAAAATTTAGAGGACCAAGAGAATGGAGCAAATGCTCAGACTTTGGAAAGGCCATGATGGATCCATTTTTGCCATTTCCAAGCAACAGATATTGAAGTAAATACTAGGAAATTGCTGCATTATATACAGTGTATTATTATTATTATTATGAGACTGAGTCTCCTTCATCCTGGGTAGAGTGCCATGGCATCATAGCTCACAGCAACCTAAAAATCTTGGGTTCAAGTGATTATCTTATCTCAGCCTTTGAGTAGCTGGGACTATAGGTACCTGCCGCAATGCCCTGCTATTTTTAGAGATGAGGTCTCGAACCTATGAGCTCAGGCAATATATGCAATGTATTATTAAGAAGTTGGTGGGCTTTCATGCTGAGTTCAGCCAAGCCTCACTAATGTGGCCCATGTACTCTGATAGAAGAAATTCCAAATTCTAGTGGTGTTCTGCATCATCCCTAGTATATAATATCCCAACTCTAGTACATAAAACTATAGGTGGGATATTAGAATTGCCAACACTGTAGATTGTGAACTAAAATAAAATCGTAAGGCTCTGCCCATGGCTGACTGACTGGACCCTTTCTTGGCCAAGGGGTTCCCCTAAAACTGAGTTGCTAGCCATGAGAAAGGAGGTCCGACATGCCTTATCATGCCACCAACACCCTGCTTTCTTAGAGATATCCTTGTGACTCATCAAGAGGCCTAAGGCTATGCAACACCTACCTACAGGTCCTCAATATACACAACCAACCACTTGAGTCTGGGAATAAATCAGTAGATTGTCTCTAATTAAAAGACCCTTATCTGAACTCAAGCTTTTCCCTGACTCCTGGTCTATTAGACAAAGCCTAATTCCTTTAGCTGGTTTTCAGTTAAAGAATCTTTAAACTCACCTGTAACCTACAAGCTTTGATATGTTTCACCTTTTAGGGAAAAACCAACCTATGCTTTCCACATATTGATTTATAAAATTACCTGTAATCCCTGTTCCTCTGATATGTATAAAACTAAACTGTAACTCCAACATACTGAGCCACTTGCTTAAGGCTTCCTGGGCATGGCTCTGGGTCACGGTCTTACACTTTGGCTCAGAATAAACCTCTTTAAATTATTTTACGAAGGATGGCTTCTTTTTTATTGCTAATAGCTCACATATAAGACAGCAAACAGAATCCCAGAGTTGGAAACCTTGCTTTTACTCTAATAATTTTTACTAAATGTAGGGAAAAATAATTGTGTAAAGGCAAAGTTCTCTACCTAACATTGCTCATAACCATAGATCATACCTTACTACCCTCAAACTGGCTAATAAATAAATTGGTGATAGAAAACCACATTACCCAGTTCAGTCTACTCTTTGAAAGAATCAAAATGTGTAGGTGTGAAAGGATGCAAAGAACACCTCCCTACACTGGGTAGGGTAGGAGTTTCATAATAGCAATCCTACAGAGATCTGCCCTGATTTAGGAATAAATAACAAAGGGGAAAAGAGGTGATTAGATAACACCAGTGGCTGTACTAGATGGGAACAAATATATATATATGCTATTTCTATTCCCCCCCCCAACTTCTGTCTTTGATTTGATCCCATCACCTTTTCTTTCTCTGTCCCTTGGTGATCCCCCCCCCAATCCCATTTCTTTCTGATCATTTATAGGGTTAAAACAAATGAAAATCTAGCAGAGTTTAATTTAAAACAGCATCCTCTTATAAGGATAAAAATTTATCTTCTACTCTGATTCCCTAACTGACTCAAGGCTTAGGGAATTTATGTGGAGAAGAAAGTCCCCATGGGGTCTGTCCATTTCCTTGTGCTTCATCTGGTGTTGCTGGGTCTTTCAGGGTCAAGTGGGTAGGAGATTTTATAGGAGAAGAGAGAAAGGCCCTAAATGACTGGTGTTAATATAACGTTGTCAGGGTCTTTTGTGGCAGACGCTCAGTTCCTAGCAGAGGCTGTCTTTTTACAGCATGCATTTGTGGGTTTATTTGAAAGCATTGTGTGGATGTCTACACTGTATTGCTTCCTGTCCTGGGACCTTCACAGTCTCCATATAAGTTCTGTTCCACACAATTTCAGACCATTCATTCTCCTTTCTAGCCAATCACCATCTTGAGGTGAGTGTACTTTAAGACAGCGAAATAATGAATGGCCTCTCTGGAAATCCAGGGATTCTTGCCTTTCCAAACAATTGGAAAGTAGTATGATATTATTGCTTTCTTTCTTAAACCCCTTTTTTCCTGAGCTATTGTAGACAGAAGCTAGACTATTACAGACATGGTTTACAGCAATGCCTTTGTCCACACAAGGTCAGACAATTAAGTTTGCAAACTCATCCTAGAAAACGTGCTACATACCTCATTGCTGAATATCACTATAGTGACCTTCAAAGTACTCCCCTTGGGAAGCTATAGTATAACACCAGCACCCAGTCCACCCCTCCAAGCACTTTTTCCAGAATGAGTTAGTGAACTTAATTGTCTAACCTCATATATCACTCAAATTCCAGTGATACATTAAACATTCCTAGAAAAATTCTCTTACCACAGGGTGGCCAAATAGGTTCAGCTCTCCAGAAATCCATCATCTCTGTAAGTAGTTTTCTTAGAGCTCTTCTCACTTGACTTGGACTAGGTAGGAGTGTGGAATAATTCTTCTCTTCTCCCCCACAAAGAGGAGAGGATAAAACCCAAAGCTCATTCCCACTAACTAGCGTTATATCACACTATCTCCACATTTCTCTGTTCAGTTTCTAGTCTCTTCTTTATCTGTATAAATAAGGCTGGAATTGGATGATTAACAGACACAGAACTATAAATAGTTCTATCAGTTTTCTATTATTATGTAAGAAATCATTGCAAATGTAGCAGCTTAAAAAAATATGTAGTTATTATTTCACAATGTCCTATGATTAGGAGTATATAAGCCTGGCCTGGCTGGGTCCTTGACGTAAGGTCTTCTGGCCTGTGACAGGTGCTGGTCAGCCTCTGTTCTAACACAGAGGTTCAGTTGGCAGGATTCATTTCCTTGCAGTTGTATGAGGGCCCCAGCTTCTTATTGGCTGTAGGTTTGAGGCTGTCATCACATACTTGAGGTTCCCTGCTATGTGAACCTCCTCGTAGGTGGTTTTCAATATATCTGTTTGCCTCTTTAATACTAGCAGAAGAGTTTCTCTCTGCAGTTGGCTGTGTGGGAGTCTTAAAAATGGAGTCTTATCTACTTATCTCTAAGTTATGTAAGTGACATTCAGTCACTTTGACAAATAACAACATAATCAAGGAAGTGATATCCCATCACCTGGGTCATATTCTATTGCTGAGAAGGAAGCTACCAGTTCACCTAAACTTAAGGGTGGGGGAAAGGGCAGATATGACACAATGGGGGTCAATTTACCATATGTCTGCCAAATAGTTAAACCAGCATTACAAATATGTATCAAGAGACTCCTTTTACAATGTGCCGGTGCTTATCTATGTATTGAAGCTTTGAGGTTTTAACATTAACTGAAGGCAAGAAAGGAAAGTCTCAGCCAACTTTCTGTTATGAAAAAATCAAAACAATCAAAACTTAAGAACAGATTCTCTGGAATAAAAGAAGGATCTGAACAAGGCATACAAAAAGTATGGAAATTGCTTAAGTTTGAGAAAGCTTTGGTCTTTGTGTTAGAAATACATTTTAGACACTAAAATATTTGTGATCTTAGAGTACAATGCAGCTGATATAAACCAACGAAAACCAGAAGATCACTGAACTTGGTATCATAACAAATAAAAACCACTGAGTTAAATAAAGAAAAAAAGAAAGAAAAAATGCTATAGCAAAAATTAAGTAATATTATTGATCATCAAAAGAGAATCAACATTGTAGGAAATATAATGATTGAAGAAAAAGGGAAGCTTACAAGTGTCAGTTAAAAGGAAATACAAATGTGCTTAATATGCTTTTCATTACTTCCTTGTAATCAAATAATCTTAACCTCAATGTTGATAGATTGAGAAATACAGATTTAAATTTCTCATAAGAATCAAATATAAGTAGGATAAAAATCTGTAACGTATTACCATATATACTCGAGTATAAGCCGAGTTCGGGTTTTTCGGCACAAATTTTGTGCCGGAAAAAACTCGGCTTATACTCAAGTATATACGGTATTTTTCTAGAGAAAAAAATATGATTTTTATAACATATGGGAAGAAAATATAAGAATACAGAAAACAAATTAGTGTTACTGAAGTGAGAATAATAAACCTACTGTAATTTTTCAAAGGGCTATAAATTGAATTTTTTAAAACATAATTTATATATATGGTGTTAAGTAGAATCTAATTAAAATATGATTCCAAAAAGTTTAATAAGTTTCATAACAAAGCTGATGTGTTTCAAGGCTAGGGAAATTAGATATCATCTTTTGATAGGAGATATCTCTAAAAATGTGTAGAGTAATTTTTAAAGTTTGTAAATTTTAAAACTGCCACAACTTCCTCATTCTCCTGTTGTCTCTTCCAGGATTAGATTTTTGGGAAGGGGGATTAGAAGGCATAGGGAATTAATTATAACCTGGTGTTGATGGTTACTGCCATAATATTATAGATATCTATCCTTCGTGAATGAAATATCTTTTCTGGGTGCATTCCTTCTGTCTTTGGAAATTTATTCTGAAGCCACCATGCATGCTGCCTCATTCCCTGAAGCAGTATTATAGTCCTGGGTTAACTCCCTTCAGTTTTCTTCTACACGTTGTGTCTCTATTAGGACCACCGCCCACATCCTCCTACTAAAAATCTCTACGCATATAGTTAAGTCACCATTAAGGGTGTGCACAGTTGTGCCCTGTTAACAGTTACTTTTCCACAGGCAACAAACGCCTCTTTGCCTGACACATGGTTAGAAGTGAAGCTTGCCCCAAACTATCTGTTCTTTCTTTGTCTTGCCGTCCCAGACAGATCCCGCCTGCTCCTTCCTTCAGTTCTGTCTCTGTGAGAGTGGGTGCTGGTGTCTTTGTTCGGGGATGCTTTTTAAACTCCAGGGTCACATGGAAGTTTTTCTCAAGTCCCTGGCATCATGCTTCACAGTCTCACATGCATGCTTGAGACAGGGAAAGGAGCAGAAAGCCAAAGATGTCTATATTCGTACAAACTCTTTCAAACAATCTCCTCTATATTTCTACTCTTTTACAAAAGTTAGAGGTAGATAACGGTGATAGAGAAAGGTAAGAAAATTTCCAGTATCTTCTCTAAGTTTTGCCTGGATGTGTCTAGCACTTATCTTTGAAATATAAAAAATTTCTTAGTTCTTATCCTGAGCTTTGTGATTTTAGATGAAAGTCTGAGTCCATAGAAGGTCCTTTTGTAACATCCTATTATAAAATAATGACTAATATTTGTTAAGTGCTTCTGAAAACACTGTGTGTCTAAAATCTCACTGAACACACACAAGCACTAGAAGAGGCAGGTATTAGGATCATTCCAGGTTTACTGTCTTAGGTGGGTAAGCCAGGAAACATACCCAGAGATGGAAACTTCCTGGCAAGAGGTTTATGGAGCAGTGCTCCTGGGAACAAGCTTAAGGAGCCTTATGCCAAGTGAAAATTAATAAAAACCATCTCAAAAGGTTACATGTATGATTCCATTTATATAATTTTCTTGAAACGACAAAACTATGGAGATGAACAGATTAGTAATTGCCAGGGGAACAGAATAAAGGTGGGCACGACTATGAAGGGAAACACAAAGGAGATTACTGTGATGATGGAACAGTTCTGTACCTTGATTATGGTGGTGATTTCATAAATCCACACATGTGATGAAGTGCCTTCGACACACACAGAGCACTGGTAGATGGAGAAAGGGCTTTGGACAAATCCAGCAGTCATTTCTGAGAAAAACTCCACAAAAAATGTAAAGAAAATGCCCAGTCATCATAATACTATTCAAAGAAAAACAAAATGACATTTTACTTATCTTATGCCATTACTTTGAAACAGACCATTTCAATTAAAATTATTTCTTTTGTGGAAAGTTCAGTAATAATTAGGCAATAATTAATTTTTGTTAAGATTGTTTTTATTATGTTATATTTTAGTACATACTAGCAAATTAACTTGATTAAAATGATAGATTAGTGGTTAAAAACAAAATAATTGATAAATTGAAAAATCAAAGTAATAATAATGAAGATAACTTAATTGCTGGTCCACCATGCTCAAAATCTAAAGAATCAAGTGAAACATAGAATATGCAGATACATTTCTATTAGTAAATTAAAGATTGCCGATTTAGTTTCAAGGAAACAATACCATTCAGCACATTAATATAGTTTATTTAAATTTTAATGGGTTTATAGTTCTATTTTGAATTTTATCATTTGCTTTGATTTAATGGTCATGGACATGCATGGTTAAAACTTTTATATAATTACATATTTAAATGAAATTATCATGACTGATTTGATTCAACACTGGTGTCCATGAGGATTTTCTAAAAATTCCCTTCTCTACCCAAGTTTGATGAATATTATTATAGTCCAGGCATAGACTCCTGGGAACTTTTCATTATACAACCAGACAATGTTGAATCTTTCTTTTAGTATTTATGGTATAATAAATCATCATAAATTTTGCTTCCTAAAACTATAACAAATACTTAAATGCTAATTAGACAAGCGTGCTATAAACATAACACAGGATAATTTTATATCAAATAATCGCAGCCAAGAAATAAAATTTGTAACCAAGACAACAGATTTGCCAAAAAAGGGGAGATAGATAACCAGCATAATATATTGTTGGAGAATGAAACTCCATGATTAAAAATGCTCTAAGGAAAAAGTATTCAACATATCATTTACACTGCTGTCTTTAGAGATTTTTAAATCTGATGTGATCTTGAGATCTTTAAGTTAATTACATCCTCAAAAATCATATTTCCAAATATAATTGTGTTCCCAAATGCAAAGAGTTAGAGCTTCAACTTATCTTTTTGGTGGACATAGTTCAACATGTCATAATATTCATTAAGAATCCTGAGGGTCTGGGATCATGCCATGGATAAAAACTTCAAGGAACTGAGAATACCAGTCTGAAGAAGGAACTGCTAGATCAAGGTCATGCATTGATTTCTGAAGCACATTTGCCCATCTGATCAGTTCACTTTGTATGTACATGTATTTTGATAAATATTTCTCACATTTCTTCCTAGTTTCTGATTTCAAAATGGAATTTAAGTCAGTGCGAGATTTATAGAACTTTTGCTGACTCCAAAGTCCTATAAATGTTAAGCTAATGGAGACAAAATCTTTTGGGACTCAACTTTCTATATCTTCAATTCCTGAAAGGACCTTATAAAGGGATGGAAAAGAAGTAGGATCTTCTCCCTGCTTTCTCAGAATGCTTTGCCAGCTGTCCAAGTTAAAACACCATTTTTCTATTTGGTAGACTGCTAGAGAACTGAGGCCAAATAAACAGGTAAGAAGAGAATGAGGAAGAAGGTTATGTAAGTTGCCTGAGAGGCATGTCAACATTACGGAAAACAGCTATCTCCTGTGGACAACATCAGGTATTGCAGGGCTAAAGTAGTTCTAGATGCTATTTCAGGGAAGTAGAATAAACCATTCATAAGGATATCAAAATGAGTTTAACCTGGTTTTTAAATGTTCTGCTCTATCTTCAGGTCTGCAAATTTTTACACATAAATGTTTATCCGTTACTCAGAAAATTTTAGCTAAAAATGTTGGTTTTATTCTATAACCCATCATCATCTTCTAAAAGTACTTTTCCTGCAGTCTAACTCACCTACTCTTGCATACTGAAGGGCTCAGTGAAATTGTTGTTCTCAATTGGGAACTATCTACTTAATGGTATGTGATTGTTGCTATGTATTCTATTAATATGGGGGGTAATTCTTTTTAATTTTAGTCAAGTCATTGCTGATTTATTGCTATTTATAGTAATCTTTAAAAATTTTCAAAATACCAACTTGCAATGATATTTAACATTTGAAGTTGTAAGTTTATGGTTTTAGGAATAATTACTAAGTTTGTGTTAGTTTTTGGTGCCCCTTTCTTAATTTTTTAATTTTAATTTTTAAATTTTTAATCAAGTCACTGAAGAGAACCCCACAAGTAGCCTTTGTAGAAGTTTTTGTTTTTTTTTTTAATAGTACCTGTTATCTTAAATTAAATATAGAGTACTCTCTTTAGGGCTATACACTGATCCTAGGGCTTAGTCCACCCTTCAAAGCTATTTTGAACTCTTTTCCTGGAATAGCCATTAGTGCTGTCATTATATTACCCTTGATGTCCTGAATGTCATCAAAATGTCTTCCTCTCAATATTTCCTTTATCTACAGGTAAAGGAAAAAGGCATATCAAGTGAGTAGGGAGAGTGTTCCAAAATAGTTATTGGTTTACTGGAGAAAAACTCCTTCACAGTGCTGTGTGAGCTGGTGCAGTGTTGTGATATGAGAGCCACCACTTGTGGGTGAAAATTTCAGATCATTTTGGTCTAACTTTTCCATGCAGCCTTTTCAGCATTTCCAAATAGTAAACTTGGTTTACTGTTTGTCCATTTGGTATAAATTCATAATGAACAATCCCTCTGAAGTCAAAAAAGGTTAGCAACGTTGTTTTGACTCTTGATTTGGACTGAGAACATTTTTGTTCCTGGAGAATTGGCCAACTTCCACTGGGAACTTTGATGCTTTGTTTCAGAGTTGTATTGGTGCACCCATGTTTCATCACTAGTGATAACATGGCCCACAGAATTGTCTTGCTTCTCCAAAAGGCAAACTTTGACCCTCTTTTGCTTTTGTTTATCAGAGAGCTCCTTTGGGACCATTTTTTGCACCCACCTTTCTCATGCCAAGATTTTCAGTTAAAATTTTTCTGTATCTCTATTGATGTTTACTTGGTCTGTTATGCTTCTCATAGTGAGCTGATGGTTTTGATATACAACTTGATAAATTTCTGCAATATTTTCATCAGTTCTGCTCATTACTGGCCTCCTCAACATCTCTTCATTAACATTTACTCTCCCCTCAGAAAAATTTTTAATTCATTGTACATTGACATTTTCTTCATGGCATTATTTAGTCCATAAACTTGGACTACTATGTCCCTGATTTCACTTTCATTCTTGTCTAGTTTAACAAGAAATTTAATGTTTGTTTGTTGCTCTCCTTTCAGCTCTGACATTCTCACAGGGGCACACAAAAACATGTAACAACAGTAATGAATTCCTCTCAGCAAGACACCACCACACACAGACATGAACATAGCTGTGAGACTCTGATATACCAAGGTTATGAAATGTATAGCCATTTGTATAGCCATTTGTATAGTACTTCCAGCATAAAGCACACAGTGGCAAGTTCACAAGCTTGTCAGACCTCATAAACTAGTTTATATTGATAAATAATATTCCCTTATAATAAAAGGACACTTGTACTAGACTGTTTATTGCAGCTCAATTTACAATCGCCAAAATGTGGAAACAGCCTAAATGCCCACCAAAGCCAGGAATGTATTAACAAGCTGTGGTATATGTATACCATGGAATACAATTCAGCTATTAAAAAAAATGGAGACTTTACATCCTTCATATTAACCTAGATGGAAGTGGAAGACATTATTTTTAGTAAAGCATCACAAGAATGGAGAAGCATGAATCCTATGTACTCAATTTTGATATGAGGACAATTAATGACAATTAAGGTTATGGGAGGGGGAAGGAATAGCAGAGCGAGGGAAGGAGGGAGGGGTAGGGCCTTGGTGTGTGCCTCACCTTCTGGGGGCAAGAATGATTGCAAGAGGGACTTTGCCTATCAAATGCAATCCAGTGTAACCTGGCTTATTGTACCCTCAATGAATCCCCAACAATTAAAAAAAAAACAAAACTGGAAAAAAAAAAAAAAAATAAATATTTACATTTATGTATTTGGTGTAAAATATACCATTAGTTTGATACATAGCCACCGTTTCAAATGGAGATCTTTAAAAAAAAGTTCAGTTTTTTAGAACAAACCTGAAGAAATAGACCTTTCTGCTAGTCTTTTGGCTGCCACTCATTTTAAGCTTTGCTAAAAACTTTTCATTTGCAGCAGCATTCTTTTTCTTTCTTTCTTTCTTTTTCTTTTTTTTTTTTTTTTTTTAATTTCCCTGCTACTTGATTGAGGATCTGGTCATGTATGTCATCTTCTAACTACCACTGTCAATGATTTAATTTTATTCCTCTTGTCTTTCATTTGAGTCTTCAATGATTCTTCTGTCAGCCTTAGCACTACAGTATGCATTGATGGGCTCAGTTCTAAAATAAATGTCTACCCCTACAAACTCCTACATTTTAAGAGTCCCTTAACTAATGTGATGCTGTGATCATTCCTTTCTTTCTTTCTTTCTTTTTTTTTTTTTTTTTTTTTTTTGCAGTTTGTGGCTAGGACTGGGTTTGAACCCACTACCTCTGGCATATGGGGCCGACATGCTACTCCTGTGAGCCACAGGCACTGCCCCATGATACTTGATCATTTCATTCTCTAATATTTCAAACACAAATTTCTTTGTTAGAAAATAAGCTCCTCTGTCTTCAGCTCTTATTACTTTAGTACATAAAATCTTCCTGTTACATGTAAAGTAGGATAATCTATTGATTATGAGCATTACTCTTGTATTCAGATAAACTTAAATCCAAATTTAAACATACTCTTTGTTGTTCATTAAATAATAAGTTCCCAAAAGTTTAGTTTCATTTCTAAAGCAGGCTAATAGTTTCCTAAGGGTTTTCTCTAATCTTAAAGTGAAGTAATGTATACAAAATAGAGGTTCAAAATAATCAGGTTTTGTTATTTCTACAACCAATTCTTTTTCTGAGGAAACTATCCCAGAACACATGCATTACTCTCAGCTCATCTCAGCCCCTCATCTGTTAGGTTAAGAACTTGCACCCATCCATGGAGATCAATACTGGAGTGATTTAGGGAATGATTTTTTACATAGGAGGAAGAATTCAACAGAACTTCAAATTGTAACAGTCGTTCAATACCTGAAGTAAGTACAGTAGTATGGGTTGGCAAAAGCTGACTCCTAATTATTTTATTTCCTATGTGGCTATGTAGGTTAGGACAGAGCCTTATCAACACTGCAATATGTAGAAAAGTTTTAATCCTTTGTTAAGAGTGCTGTTGTAAACATTGGTCTTATTTTGTATTAGTGATACTGGGAGGTAAATGTAAGATCTCTAAAAATGTTACATTAGTTAAAGCAGGTATCTCTTGGACGTTCTGATTAAAAAAAAAAAAATTGGATAAGGGTTGTGAGACAGAAATGGTTTACCTTTAGAATCCTTAGCAATAAACAGACCATGAATCAGAACTGCTTACTGTCATCTTTTCTATTTGTAAGAGCAAATGAGATGTCCACAAAGAGTTGAGAAATAAAAAGAATCCATACAAAAAATGCCTTTGTATCCTTGATTCAGCAGTGCAAAAGTCGGTATCTTCTTTCATTTTTCAATTAAGAGAATTTATTGATTTGTGTTCATAATTTTGTACTTTCCCTTTTATATATGCGAATTTTAAATAAAAGAATACTGATCAAAACCTTAAATGCTTCCATTTATCTGTCAAGTACTTGTGACTTTGCTAGAATCTTAGGGTAGAAAAATAAATTGCACATTCTTTTTCCTAAAGGATATTTTATTCAAAATAAAGACATTTTATATTTTTCCAGGATTTACATGAGTACAACTATTTTCTTAAAAAGATATTTATATTTGAGTTTCTGTTACTATGAGATTATAAAACATAAGAATAAAAAAGAGATTTGATATAGAGTAGATATGTTGATAATCATCTGAATATACAGAGATTAGACAAAAATAAACAACATCAAAAGAAACATCAACTACCAATGAGAGAATGATTGATCCTAAAAAGTGTGAGCAATAATTTTATTTTTAATATTATCAAGGAGATAAAACTCAAAGGCAAAGTAATTTTGAGAAGGATTAGTTGAGTGAGCAAACTACTGCAGTTAGGACTGTTGTGGTACGGGATACACTATATTGTTATTTCAGATAATTAGATTCTCCCCTGCCTTTAACAAAAAAGCTTGTCCTATGCTTTTTTGAAGATTTTTATTGTTTCATGACTTAAATTTAGGTCTTTTATTCATCTCAATTCAATTTTTGTGTGTGGAGAAAGGTGTGAATCCCGTTCCAGTCTTTTACATGTGAATAATCCACTTCTCCCAGCACCATTTATTGAAAAGGAATTCTTTCCCCCAGTGTATGTTCTTGTTTGCTTTATCAACGATTAGGTGGCTGTAAGATGTTAGTTTCAATTTCTGGTTTTCTATTCAATTCCAAATGTCTACATCTCTATTTTTGTGCCAGTACCATTCTATTTTGAAAATATGGACTTTTAGTACAGCCTAAAGTCTGGTATGCTGATGCCTGGGGAAAGACTTCATGAAGAAGACTTCCATGGCAATTGCAACAACAAAAAACATAAACAAATGGAACTTAATTAAACTGAAAAGCTTCTGTACAGCTAAGGAGACAACAACCAAGGCAAAGAGACAACCTACACAATGGGAAAGGATATTTGCACATTTTGAATTAGACCAAAGCTTGATAACTAGGATCTATAAAGAACTCAAGTTAATCCCCATAAAAAAGCCAACAATCCCATATACCAATGGGCAAAAGAGATGAATAGGACCTTCTCTAAAGAAGACAGATGAATGGCTAACAAACATAGGAAAAATGCTCATTGTGCCTAATTATTAGAGACATGTAAATCAAAACCACTCTGAGATATTATCTAACCCCAGCAAGAATAGTCGACATCACAAAATCTCAAAGCTACACATGCTGGTGCAGATTTGGAGAGAAAGAAACACTTTTACACTGCTGGTGGACTGCAAACTAATACAACCTTTTTGGAAGGAAGTATGGAGAACCACCAAAGAACTCAAACTAGACCTCCCATTCAATCCTGCAATCCCATTACTGGTCATCTACCCAGATGGAAAAAAATTCTTTTACCATAAGAATACTTGCATTAGAATGTTTATTGCAGCTCAATTTACAATCACCAAAATGTGGAAACAGCCTAAATGCCCACCAACCCAGTTGTACAAGTACACCATGGAATACCATTCAGCCATTTAAAAAAATGGAGAGTTTACATGTTTAGTATTATCCTGGATGGAAGTGGAACACATTATTCTTAGTAAAGCATCACAAGAATGGAGAAGCAAGAATCCCATGTACTCAATTCTGATATTAGGATAGTTAATGACCTAGTACACAGTGTGAAGGGGGTGGGGAAGGGGAAAGTATAGAGAAGGAAGGAGGGAAGAGGTGGGAGAAAGGGATGAGCAGAGAGAAGGAAGAAGGGAAGGAGTCGGGGGTCATGGTGTGTGACACACCTTTTGGGAACAGGACACAATTATGAGAGGGACTTTACCTAACAAATACCATCATTGTAACCTGGTTCCTTGCACCCTTAATGAATCCCCAACAACAACAACAAAAAAGATCTTGTGACTAATACACTTTCTTACTATGGTATGGCTGTCAAACAAATGAAGAAAATTCTTCCATCACAAGTGCACCATGTTTTTCCAGAGATTAAAATGAACACTGGGACACACAGTAAATAAGGGTGGTATTCTTTACACTAAGGCATTGTACTGTTAAATTATGTGATGTTAGGCCTATTTGAAGTCTTAGTCAGGGGAAAGAATTCCCTCCACACAGAGAGATATTAGATTATGCCAGAAAAAAAGGAAAGCCAGAAAAATAGACAGGCAAACTCTTGATATTATTCGATTTTCTAATCCAGCTATACCTTCAATTTTCCAACTATGTATGCCAGTACATTTCCATGTTTGTTTAGACAATTAAATTCAGTTTACATCACGTGAAAACCAAACACAGAATATTAATGAATAATTTTGTTTTTCTCACAGGGCATAGAACATGTCCAGGAACAATTTGAGCAAAAACATTTATTAAAAAGGGACAGCTTTTGACTTGGAATATATTTGTATATTGAATAACCTGTAAAATATGATGTGTGCCAGATTATCTAAATAGGTTATGAAAATCTCTCCCCTCCTAATTAGCTGATTAAAAATACTATGTTAAGTATCAGTTTTGATTTTGCAAAAATAGTTTACAGGAGGATTATCTGATTGGGTTGCATTTCTTTTAAAGGATTTCAAACACTATTCAAAATTCCAATCTCATCACCAAAATCAGTATTTTGGGAGGATTTTTTTTTTTTACTAAATTGTTTTGCTATACATTATTCTGAATAGGCTACATTGCCTTTCAAATTTGGAGAATATATGAGATTATATCAATAAGAAATTGCCACTAATCATTTTGGAAAACTGAAAAGGCAGGCAAAAAATCTAACTTTTGGAAAAGATGGACAATCAATAATTTATACAAAATTTGTATTGCTTATCATGTTATTCTGATTTCTAATAGAAAGAATTCCCATTAAAATATAAATGAGGTAATATTTAAAACAACACATAAATGGAAAGTTGTCTGATGATGAATTATAAGAATAAATATATCTGAGTGATACTCAAACTGCATACACTTTCTAAAATTCTCATTTTTTGCTGGAAATAACAAATGAAGACATATTCCATCCCGATTAAATTTTGAGACCCTTGGACTTGGTCCACAATATAGATGGACTGATCTCATTTTGCCATGTTGATTGCCTTTGAAAGGCATCTCCCAGGTGACTCTAAAACAGTAAAACCATTAGTAACATCTCCCCTAGAGCTGTCTGGTATTGATTTTTCTGCTTCAACTGAGACATGAATCAATAACATTTCTTTGACAGTCATCACTGCTAAAATGGGGTCACTATCTATCCCCACACTTCCTAGTATAAATGAGAAATATCATTGTAAAAAGCTATCTCAACCCATCACAAGGTTTTTTTGTTTTTGTTTTTGTTTTGTTTTGTTTTTCAGTAAATAGAAGGGCTGATACTATGATGCAGCATATTTTTTTGGAGTATAGTTTTTGCTTAGTCAAGAACTTTTTGGAGTCCTTCTAATTGTTTTTGGATTTAGTGCTACCCAGAAAAAAAATATCACAGACAAATTAGCAAATAAGAATGAAGAATAGTCAAGGTATACCAAATAAACACACACACATTATTTCTATCAATATCTCTTTAATTTCATAAACATTCTTTCCTGTCAATAAACTAGAATTTCATAATTTTAATATTTTTAGAGATGTAAGGGGTTATAGGTAAAGGTAAAATAAATTTAAGAAAAGAAGAACTGATAACAAAAGTTGTTGGACAAATGAAATTGGGCAATCACAAATTTTTCCTAAATGTTTTTCTAAAATTTTAATTTTTACTGTATTCCTCTTGGTATGTTACTCATTATATTTTATATCACTGTCATACATCAATTCTGTCATAAATACAATCATAATACCTTCACTGAAAGTATTAAAAATGTGTCCTATTAGAATATCTAGGTACTAATCAAAAGACCATAAATTTGTGTTTGATTCATTTGTTGATTTATGAAAGAAAATATTTTACAAGTGGAAAATTATTTGCACCCATGCATTTGAAAGACTTTAACCTAATTCACAGACAGCTTAAGGTTCTGGTATCATGGATTACCTTGTGTATAATTTTGCTAGAATAGATGACATTGCCTAACACTCTTGTTTATAAATGAATTTAAAGTGTTTAATTTTAGTATTATTTTTTTTTAATTTATTTATTTTTATTATAGATAAAAATATGCACCATAGATGTGGCCCAACCCATCACCCTCCCTCCACCCAAACCTCCCCTCTCCCTTCCCCTTCCTTGGTCCTTTGCTCATAGTCTTGTGGTATAGTTGGGTTATAGCCTTCATGTGAAAGCTATAGTTTACCTTCATAGTAGGGCTGAGTACATTGGATACTTTTTCTTCCATTCCTGGGATACTTTGCTAAGGAGAATATGTTCCAGCTCCATCCA
>CAUYPK010086256.1:0-12671 GCA_963574355.1 Loris lydekkerianus | reverse complement strand
AAGGCCCGGCCTGAAACTGCCTCTACCTAGATACAGCCAATGTGGTACCATGCCACTGGCCCGACCCTGTCACTCACCTCTTCCCCCGCCTTCTTTCCCTGCCCCTTCTCCACAATAAAAAAAAAAAAAAAAAAAAGAAATTCAAACTTAAATTTCTCTTGTTATCTCAGTTAAGTTGATATATTATGTATTGATTTTTTCTAAAGAACATGAAAAATTTAGTACACATTTATCAGTAAAATAATTTATTTTTTTCCATTCATAATTATTTTTCCATTTTAATATATTTTATCTGCAGATAGACTTTATTTTTATATTATGGCTCTTTTTTCAAACACTACTGTGACATTCGTGTTTAGTTTGTTTAAACATTAATTTTCTTTCTCGGTGCTTTCTTAACTCGGTGCTTAATTAGCTTTATACTGACACTTTAATTTTTCTTATTGTTAACTGCCAAATTCTTAACTTCTACATTAATACAGCTTTCAAATAGCTGGAGTATGTCTGTGACAATTTTCTCCACCTTATAAAAACATGAAAATTACATTATTGAGACATAAGTATCTAAGAATTTTTTCTTTTTCCTTTAAATATACATATTGGTGGCAATACTTTCCCTTTAAAACTGTTTTTACATTCCAATGTCTTCTGGAGTTAGTAGTATAAAAATAGTTTTAGATCAACCTGATATTATTCCTTTATTTGTAAACTTTATTTTGTTTTTTGGCATTCTTTCTCTTAATCCGCACATTTCAAAAATTTCACAAGGCTATCTAGATACTGGTATATTTTAACTGAAAACCCACAGATTCCAATTATTTTTCAGCAGAAATAAGCTGTCTTCCTTTAGATTCTCAATTGTTATTTCATTCTGTTGTTATATATTAATAAATACAAATAAGAATTGATATTAACTGAACATAACAAACAAAATTAACTCAAAAATAATTACAGATCTACATATAAAAATATAAAACTGCATAGGTGAAAATTTATTTTAATTTATAGTAGACCAAGCTTTCTAGACTGGTCAGAAAATCACAAAATGTAAAAGAAGAAGATACATAGGAAGATTAAAGAGTGTCAT
Source organism: Loris lydekkerianus (assembly GCA_963574355.1). Taxonomy (NCBI): domain Eukaryota; kingdom Metazoa; phylum Chordata; class Mammalia; order Primates; family Lorisidae; genus Loris; species Loris lydekkerianus. The sequence goes on along the minus strand of CAUYPK010086256.1, from coordinate 11,584 downwards.
CAAAACAAAATTATCTTATTTCAGAGACACCATTACAAAAGTGAAAAATCCAGTCACAGCCTGGGAGAAACTATTTGCAATATGCATAGCTGACAAGAGAGTTGTTTCTGGATCCTATACAGAATAAGAAAATAAAACAAACAAAAACAGCAAAGAAGCAGTCAAACGTTCAAAAAACATTTAACAAAGGAGATATAGAAGTGACCAGTTCACACATGCAATAACATTTAATGCCAGTAATCTTCAAAGATATACAAATTAAAAACATAATGAGATACAACTATACAACAATTACAATAACTATAATTAAAAAGATTCGCCATCCCACCAATTGGTATGTGTGTGGACGACCTGAATCTCTCATACATTTCTTTTTTTGAGACACGGTCTTATTATATTGCCCTCGGTTGAGCACTGTGGTGTCACAGCTCACAGCAATCTCAAACTCTTGGGTTTAAGCAATTCTCTTGCCTCAGCCTTCCAAGCAGCTGGGACTACAGGCACCTGCCACAATGCCTGGCTATTTTTTGTTGTAGTTGTCATTGTTTAGCAGGCCTGGGCTGGGTTAGAACCCGCCAGCCCCAGGTTTATGTGGCTGGCACCCTACCCGCTGAGCTACAGGTGCCGAGCCACTCTCTCATACATTTCTGATGGAAAAGTAAAATAGTACAGTCACTTCAGAAAACTGATTTTGTTTTTAAAAATTAAACCTATATCTAACTAAATCCCAGCCATTTCGCTCCTAGGTAAATACCCAAGAGATATGAAAAAATTTGTAAACACAAAGATTTGTATATGAATGTACAAGGCACCTTTATTTTTCATAGTCCCAAGCTGTGAACAACCCAAGTACCCATCAATAGGTTAAAGGATAGTTTGTGGCGTATGGTATACCGATGGAATACCAGGTGGTGATACAAAATAATACTACATCTGCGTACTACTGGTGTGTTCAGCAACATGGAGGAGGTTCAAAAACATAATGCCGAGCAAAAGTGTCCAGATACAGAGAAGTACATCCTTTATGATTCCATTTATGTAAAATATATTAAACAGGTAACTTAAGCCATAGTGAAACAAAAACAAAAACTACAACAATAAAAAAGAGGAATGAAGAAGCTTTGAGTGTTAGAAATTTTCCAAATTTGATTGTGATGGTGGTTACTCAAAGCAGTACACTTTTAGGTATTTTCTTAATCATGTAAAAAAATTATTTATGCAAATTTTAATAAAGACTGCTCACTCTCTTTAGAACAAGGTACCTGCATTTTAAGGTATTAATATTCAGGGTAGATCTCAGTTAATCTTGTAGAGTTTTTCCTTGACTAAGTTTAGTTTTCTCTCCAAGTTTAGTAGGTTGCTGATAACTATTATAATTTTCAAAGTTATTTCAATTTGGCATTTTTTTGTTTACTCTCATATGCATTTTGAGGGAAAAATGAAGTATAGAAAATTCACGGTGGCAACTAGCTACTATCCAAATCTGAGGATACCCTTCTATCAAAAACAAGGAGATATCTTTGCATTCACATAGAGCAGAGTCAATTCCACTGCTTCCTTCATCTGGAAACCTGAAAATAGTCAGTTGTTCATGCTTTAACTTCATTATGGCATGCCTTTGGTAAGTTTGCATAGCTGTGACTTTTCCATCAAATATTTGCACACATTTCTTTTTTTACTTGAAGCCTTGCTGTGTTCCTTTCTTTCACACATTTCAGATTTTTGAGCTGCCTCCACAGCTTCTCTATAGCTGAATACAGTTGTTATCCAGTTGTTATCTTGTAGTCTTCCTACACAGGAAGGTTCTGGAGCCTTTTAAAATCAAACATAAAACTAGAATCACTCCAGCAGAAAAACTGACAGAACAGGCAAGTTACAATAAACATGAAAGAGCTCAGCCTCATAAATAATCAAAGGAATGCAAATTAAATGGTGTGATATTATATTTGCCTATTGTCAAGAAAAAATAAAAATATCTATTGTTTTAAAAGTTGCAGAAAAAGAGACTGCTGGTGGGGATGTAAATTGCTTTCTCAAAGGGAATTTGAATAGATATTTTTAAAAACCTTTAATATTTATATTATCTTTGGCTTAGAAATTCTTTATCTAGTAGCTTAAAGTAGTTAGACAAGGGCACAAATGTGTAGGCACAAGGATAGTTCCTGTAATATGTTTTAAATGGTAAAAACCTCTACATCTTTAGTAATGGAAAGAATTGATGGTACTTCACATAAATTATATCTATCCAATATTTAATGTCTCAGAACACTTTTTATCTACAAAGTCTTTCACATAGATGTTATATTTCCACATGTATATAACCTTGAAATAAAAATGTTAAAAATGTTAGTCACTGAATTATTTGTATCGTGAGAATAAGGATATATTTATTTTCTTTCTTGTGCTTTTATACATTTTCCAAAATGTCTACAATCCACATTTAGTATTAAGTTTGTGTTCAGATTTGAGGTTTATAATTAACTCTGTATTCCATAGGCCGATATCATTTTTCACACGTTCTTTACAATCTGTATGTAATTGGTATCATTTGCCCTCATACATACAATTGCTTAATATATTCCTTCAGGGAAAATATTATCATATGACTTTCCTAGAGTTTTCTGTTGACTCAGTTGTCTCTCAGGCAGTTTGAACTATAGGTACTAGTCCAATACCCTAGGTCCTCTCCATTACAGCTCTGATCTGTTATACTTCTTCAGCCTCATCTTCTGTCACTGTCTCAATCTTTCAGAAGACTGTGTTTTGGTCTTATTTTAAACCCACCAAACCAGTCTGGCTCAACTTTGATGTACCAAAGTTGTGAGTTGTTTTCCAGTTTCCCTGAACTCCCAGTTGAAGGTCATGTAACCTGAGCATGCCTAGATATAGCAAGCATGCAACTACATGTGGGACTTAAAGTGCTTGCACCAAAACACAGGGATTGAGTTAAGAAATGAACCACATGGCAAGGTCCAGTCAGATCACACTTCCTGCATCACCTCATTGCAAGATCCAATGAGTTCACACATTCTTACCTGATGGTTATAAAACTCGACCCTGCCCTAGCTTCAAAAGAAAGATTTGTGCATTTTCCTCTATTTCCTTGTCAGTCAACTTGCAATAAACCTTTTCTTTTCTCAAAGATCAGCACCATAACATTGATTTCTAAATGCAGTAGGCAGTGAGCCCATTTCTTGCTTGGCAACATTACCACTCATCATCACCTTCTCAACTTCATGCCTTTACACATGTGTTTTTCTAGGCCTGCGGTGTCATTTTCTTCCTGGCATTATTATGTCTGGCACATTGCCCATACTTATATCCAGGTAAATTGAATATTCCCTTTGAAATTTTTCCTGACTGCCGGACTTTTTCCTTCTCTTGGTTTCTGCTGTATTTTGAGAAAACTTTTGTGAAAATCATCTTTTGGAGTATTTAATGATTACTGATTAAGATATATGCCTCAGCAGCTAAGAACCTGAGGGAAGAGAAACATCTTACATTTTTGCATTCCCAGAATCTAGCAGAGAACCTAGTATATCTTAAATTTAATTATACCTTTTTTGAAAAGAAAAGGAGAAGGAGGACTAAACTATGTATCAAGATGAGGAAACTGAGGTATTATAAATAAATTTATAAACCACATCTTAGGGCCAGCACTTAGCAGAATTAAATATAGATTTAATGTTCTCTATTATCCTTTTTCTTCAACACTATTACCTTTGCAATTGTATTTCAATAGCATTACGTGTGTTAAAAGTTCAAACAAAATTCTGAATGAAAAGATTTTAAAACTAAAGCAATGTATTATTATTTTTTAAAACCAAAATTACACAGAAATCCATGAACTGCCTTTGAGGATAGCTGTGTTATCCATAATGTGGCGAAAGATATTTGTAAAATTATATATAAATGCTGTATAGAACAGAGTTTGGTTGCAAATATTGACGTTTAAATGGTTGAAATTTCCTTCTCCTTGTTCTGTGAAAATAACAGACAAAATATGCTCCTTGGTTTAATTGAGAAAAATATTTCATTTCAATCAAATGTAAAATAGTCTATGATTTCTAGAGAATTATTCACTATAGTAATATGGGTCAATTCGCCAAAAAATTAAATGAGGCAAAATACAATCTAACCATCCAGGCACAATGATATTTTGCTTACCTAAACTCCTCTTGAAGTTTCATTGGTTAAAGAATTACTCCTCACATTTTAACTTAAAGTTGCTTAGTGATTCAGTAAAAACAGCTGATGAGTCTTTTTCCTGAATGGAACATTAGAAAATTATACTTATAGTAACATTTTAAGTACTTTGTTATATTTTAAATTATTTGGTAATTTTGGCTAGAAAATGTAATCATTTTAGATAGATTTTAAATTTTATTGGTTCAGGTTAATTGAGGGTACAAAGAATTAGGTTACACTGTTTGCATTTGTTAGGTAAAGTCCCACTTATAATTGTGTCCCACCGACAAAAGGTGTGTCATACACCATAACATTGTGCCCCTTAAGTGGGAGCACCCACATATCCTTCCTTCCTCCTCTCTCCCCACTCCCTCGTTACCCCACTCCCACCTTGAATAGATTTGAGTTTTTCACTTATGTGGGTATGTATGAGATCATCTACTGGCTTCATATTAGAATTGAGTACATTGGATTCTTGATTCTCCATTCTTATGACACTTTACTAAGAAGAATGTGTTCCACCTCCATCCAAGTTAACACAAAAGATGTAAAGTCTCCATCTTTTTTAATGGCTGAATATTATTCCATGGTATACATTTACCACAGCTTGTTAATCCAGTCCTGGGTCGGTGGGCATTTAGGTTGTTTCCACATTTTGGCAATTATAAATTGAGCTGTGATAAAAAGTCTAGTGTAAATGTCCTCATGATAAAGTGATTGTTTTTCTTCCTTTGGCTAGATGATTGCAGGATCAAATGGGAGATCTGAGTTCTTTGAGGATTCTCCATATTTTCTCCCCAAAAGGTTGTATTAGTTTGCAGTGCCACCAGCAGTCAAATGTGTTCCCTCTCTCCATATCCACGCCAGCATCTAAAGCTTTGAGACTTTGTGATGTGGGCTACTCTCACTGAGGTTAGGTGTATCTCAGGGTGGTTTTGATTCACATTTCTCTGATGATCAGGGACAATGAACATTTCTTCCAATGTTTCTTAGCTTTTCATCTGTCTTCATCAGAGAAGGTTCTGTTCATATCTCTTGCCCAGAGTTAGATGGGATTGTTTACTCTTTTTCTGTTAATTAATTTGAGTTCTCCGTAGATTCTAGTTATCAACCCTTTGTCAGATTGATACTGTGAAAATATCTTTTCACATTCTGAAGGTTGTCTTTTTATTTTACTTTTATCCTTAGCTGTGCAGAAGCTTTTCAGTTTAATTAAGTCCCATTTATTTATTTTGTTGTTGTTGGGAGGGCCACTGAAATCTTGGTCATAAAATCCTTCCTCAGTCCAATATCATCAAGAGTTTTTACCACACTTTTTTCTAAGATTCTTATAATTTTGTGTCTTAGATTTAAATCTTTTATCCATCTTGAGTCAATTTTTCTCGGGGGTGAAAGATATGGGTTGAGTTTCCGTCTTTTACATGTGGTTATCCAGGTCTCCCAGAACCATTTGTTGAATAGGGATTCTTTTCCCCACTATCTGTTTTTGTTTATCAAAGATCAGATGGTATGAGAGACTTGTTTCATCTCTTGGTTTTCCATTCTGTTCCATATGTCTATATCTCTATTTTTGTGCTGATACCCTGCTGTTTTGATCACCATGGACTTATAATATAGCCTGAAGTCTGATAGGGTGATGCCTCTGGCTTTGTATTTATTACTAAGAATAGCCTTGGCTATACAGGGTTTATTGTTGTTCCATACAAAATGAAGTACTATTTTTTGCAATTGTTCAAAGTATGATGTTGGCATTTTGATGGCGATTGCATTGAATCTGTAGATTGCTTTTGGTAGAATAGACGTTTTAACAACATTGATTCTTCCCAGCCAAGAGCATAGTGTGTTTTTCCATTTGTTAATGTCTTCTGCTATTTCTTTTCTTAGTGTTTCATAATTCACTTTGTAAAGATCCTTCACCTCTTTTGTTAGGTATATTTCTAAGTATTTAATTTTCTTTGAAGATACTTTGAAGGGAATTGTGTCTTTGATTTGCTTCCCAGCTTGGCTGTTATTGGCATATACAAAGACTACTGATTTGTGGATTTTGATCCTATATACTGACACATTACTGCATTTCCTGATAACTTTTAGGATTTTGTACTTGAGTCTCTGGGATTTTCTAAGTATAAGATCATATATCATCAGCAAAGATGACAGTTTGACCTCTTCTGCCCCCATTTGGATGCCCTTTATATATTTCTGTTGCCTGATTGCATTGGCTAGAACTTCCAGCACAATGTTGAATAATAGTGGCAAATAGTGGGCATCCTTGTCTGGTTCCAGTTCTAAGTGGAAAATCCTTCAGTGTTACTCCATTCAGTATGATGTTAGCTGTGAGTTTGTCATAGATGACTTCAATCAGCTTAAGAAATATGCCACATAGTCCTATTGTAATAAGTGTTCTTGTTAGAAAAGGATGATAAATTTTGTCAAATGCTTTTTCTGCATCTATTGAGAGGATCATATGATCTTTGTTTTTGTTTCTATTGAAATGGTGTTTCACATTTATGTATTTGCATATGTTAAACCTGCCTTGCATCCCTTGGATGAAACCTACTTGATCATGATGTATAATTTTTTTAGAGTAGCTGCAACCTATTAGCTAAGATTTTGTGGAGCATTTTTGCATCAATAGTCATTAGTGAAATTTCTCTGTAGTTCTCCTTTTTAGTTGAGTCCTTTCCTGGTTCTGGTGATGTTTGCTTCATAGAACATATTGAGGAAAGTTTTTTCCTTCTCAATGCTTTGGAATAGGTTCTGCAATATAAGTACAAGCTCATCTTTGAAGGTGTGATAGAATTCTGATGTGAAGCCATCTGGTCTCAGTTTTGTTGTTGTTGTTGGAAATTTTTCATTGTTTATGCAATCTTAGTCCTTCATATTGGTCTGTTCAATGAACCGATTTCTTCCTGAGTAAGTCTAGTTAGATGGTGTGATTCCAGGTATTTGTCCATTTTGTCCATGTTGTCAAATTTCTGGGCACAGAGATTTTTGTAGTAGTCAGAAATAATCTCTGTATCTCTGTGGCATCTGTTGTTATTTCTCCATTTTTCATTTCTCATTGAAGTTATTAGATAATTAGATTGTTGATGTGCTTTCTTTCTTTTTTCAGATATAGGCATCTAATGTGATAAATTTCCCTGTTAGGACTGCTTTTGCATTGTCCCAGAGGTTTTTGTAGCTGTGTCTTCATTGTGATAATGCTCAAGAAATTTAATGATTTCTTTTCTTATCTCTTCCTTGACCCAAACTGTCATTCAGCATAAGGCATCTTGGTCTGCCTCCGACTTAGTTAAATTTTTAAAATTCCTTGTACAGTTTCTCATCAGCACAATTTTTTAAAAAATAGTGAAAATATATACTCTATCAAAAAAATACATTATATAAAATATGTTCTTTTGGAAAAGAGAATAGGATAAAATTACTTTCAGTTATTTGCAATCCTATTCCTTCCTCCAGAAATGAATACTGCCTTTGGTTTGATGAGATTCTTAAAGGACATTTTTATATATTGACTGTAAATTATGTTTATTGTTATTTTATTTAAATATACCATGTATTTTACAATTTGCATTTAATCAATTATCAATCTACTTTTCTTTCTTTCTTTATTATTATTTATTTATTATTATTTTTTATTAAATCATAGCTTTGTACATTGATGCATTTATGCAATCTGCTTTTCAATGCCACCAAATCTATGTATTTGAATTCTTTTTGATTATCACACATTGTGAATGCATTGTTAATTCTTTAGTTGTGATAAATTTAGTTTATTTATTTATGTATTGGTAATTATATTTAATGCTTTTTGATATCATGTTCTATATCTCTATCCTAAGTGATCTAAATAAAATGACTAATTTACTTTTCACATATCTTAGTTCAAGTTAGAACAAAAATGCCATAGGGTAAGTGGCTCACACACAAAAAATTTATTTATCTCAGTCCTGTAGCTGGGAAGTCCAAGATCAAGTTGCTGGTTGATCGAGTGCCTAGTGAGGGCATTCTTCCTGCTTTGCAGATGGCTTCCTTTTTGCTATAGCTTCACACTGCTGAAGGAGAGCTCTCTACATCCTTTTCTTCTAAGGATACTAATCCCATCATGAGGGCTCTATCATATGATCTCATCTAATTATTTGCCAAAGGCCAAATCTCTCAATATCATTCCATTAGGGGCTGGGCTTTTGCTATGGCTTGCATGTGTTCTTCAAAATGTATGTGTTGAAACTTAATGGTCCTAATGATGGTATTAAGAGGTTGGGCCTTTATGGGGTAATTAAGTCTTGAGGGCAGAGTCCTTATACATGGGATTAGAGCCCTTATAAAAAGGTTTGAGAGAGTAGGCTCTCTCTCTTCCCCTCTTCTGGCATGTGAGGATACAGTGTTCCTCTACTTTAGAGAATGAAGCAACAAGACACCATCTTAAAAGCAAACAGTCTTCAACAGAAAGCAATCCTGTTAGCACTTTGAGTTTGCTGGGTCCCAACCTTTTGGCTATAGGACAGTACCAGTCTGTGGCAGGCCACACAGTAGGAGGTGAGCAGTAGTTGAGCAAAGCATCATCTGTATTTACAACCACTCACTGTCACTCTCATCACCACCTGAGTCTGCTTTCTGTCAGATTTGTGGCAGCATTATATTCACAGAGAAGCATGAACCCTGCTGTAAACTGTACATGTGAAAGATCTAGATTGGACACTTTTTTATGAGACTCTAATACCTGACGATCTGAAGTGGAGCTGTTATGATGCTAGCGATAAAATGATCTAGTTGCAGAAAAACAAAATCAGGGCTCCCACTGATTCTGCACTATGGTGAGTTGTATAATTATCTCATTGTATATTACAATGTAATAATGATAGAAATAAAGTGCACGGTAAATGTAATTAGCTTGAATTATCCCCAAACCACGCCTCCTGTGGAAAAATTGACTTCCGTGAAACCAGTCGCTGGTGCTAAAATGTTTGGGACCACTGAATTTGAATGCCTAGGTTTCTATAACTTTAGGTGTTTATAATTTATAAACAGCTTTCTGCTATTTATAAATTACCTAGTTTATGATAATTTGTTATAGCAGCACAAATGAACTGAGACAGGGTTTTAACAAATAAATTTTGGCAGGCAATTGATAGCACACAAATTATATAAATAAGTTCTATTATTTTCCTTTATAGGCAAAAACTAAAAGGTGAAATAATCTTCTCAATTTTATGCAACTACAAAGGTGTGGTAGTTGTGGATCCCACCCCAGAATATCTAATTCCAAAACTACCCTCTTCACTAGTAAACTATTTCAACTAATGCTTGGTGAGAAATAGAAGTTGGTCATGCCAACACCTCTTCTTAGTTTGCTCAATCATGCATATTCGTGTTTCATTGTTTTTAGATTGACTCAAATTCTTCATGTTTATACAACTTAGGGGATCTGGCCAATTTTCAAAGACAAATAAGGTATTAAACAATGTTAGCTGGGAAAATGAGAAAATATTTCTCTTAATTTTGAGATTCTTTTTTTTTTCTATTTTTTATTATTATTATTAAATCATAGCTGCATACATTGATATGATCATGGGGCATCATACACTAGCTTCATAGACCATTTGACACATTTTTATCCCAATAGTCAATATAGCCTTCCTGGCATTTTCCTAGTTACCGTGGCATGACATTTACATTTCACATTTGCTGAGTTTCACCCTTACCCTTGTAAGATGCCCCATAGGTGTGATTCCACCAATACCCCTCCCTACACCCTCCTCCCCCTTCCTCTTCTCCCTTTCCCCTTTTCCCCCCAGTTACAGCCATTCATTTTCTGTCTGCAGGAAACACACCAGCTTCAAAGGACAAATTAAGGGGTGGTGCCTATGGCTCAGTGAGTAGGGTGTCAGCCCCGTATACCAGCGGTGGCAGTTTCAAATCCAGCCTTCGCCAAAAACTTGAAAAAAAAGAAAAAAAAAAGAATTAAAACTGAGGTTAGTACTGGAAGACAATTTTTCAGGCAAACGGTATTCAGAGGGAAAGTGGGGTTGCAACCTTATTTTTAGATACATATAGATTTAAAGCAACTAAGGTCAAAAAGACAAAGATGGTCACTTAATATTGGTCAAGGGAAAAGTATGAGAAGACAGTTCAATACTAAATGTTTATGCACCCAACTTAATAAGAAAAAAAAAATAGGGATTGCCCTAAATCTGTACATTGCTTTGGGTAGTATGGACATTTTAAGAATGTTGATACTTTCCCGTCATAAGCATGGTTTGTTTTTCCATTTGTTAACATCCTTAGCTATTTCTTTTCTCAGAGTTTCATAGGTCTCTTTCTAGTGATATTTCATGTTCCTTGTTAGGTAAATTCTCAGATATTTCATCTTCTTTCAGACTACTGTAAAAGAAATAGAATATTTTCAGCTTGACTATTGTTGGTATATATAAAAACTACTGATTTGTAAGTATTGATTTTATATCCTGAGACATTACTGTATACCTTGCTCATGTCTAAGAGTTTTGTAGTTGACTCCCTGGGGTTTTCCAGGAATATAATCATATCATGCATGAAGGGTAAGAGTTTGATTTCTTCCGACCCCATTTACCCATTTACATCCCCTTGATTGCCTTGTCTTGCCTGATTGTTATGGCTTAGATTTCCATTACTATGTTGAATAGCATTGGAGACAATGTGCATCCTTATCTAGTTCTAGATCTGAGTGGAAATGATTTCAGTTTTACTCCATTCAGTTGATGTTGGCTGTGGGTTTGCTGTAGATTGCCTCTATTCGTTTAAGAAATGACCCTTCTAAGCCTATTTTCTTAAGTGTTCTGTTCATGAAAGAATGCTGGAAATTAACAAAAACTTTTTCTGTGTCATTTGAGGCAATAATATGTTCTTTGCTTTTTATTTTATTTACATGATGTATTATATTTATAGATTTGTGTATGTTGAACCAAACTTGTAACCCTGGGATAAAACTAACTTGGTCACTGTATATGAATTTTTTGATGTGTTGTTGAATTCTGTTTGCTAGGATTTTACTGAATATTTTTGCATCATTATTCATTAATAATATTGGTCTATAATTTTCTTTCCTTCTTGGTTCCTTTCCTATTTTGGAGATCAGGGTGATATTTGGTTTGTAGAATGTGTTAGGAAGGATTCCTTCTTTTTCTGTTTTTAAAAAGGTTATGTAATATAGGTGCTAGTTCATCTTTAAAGGTTTGGTAGAATTATGATGTGAATCCATCTGGTCCAGGACTTTTTTGTTTGGGGAGGTTTCATATACTTGATGCTATTTCAGTGCTTGATATAGGTCTATTCAAAATATCCAATTCTTTCCAGCTGAGTCTTGAAAGGTAGTGTGCTTCCCAGTATTGGTCCATTTCCTTCAGATTTTCATATT